>JZKD02S1647530.1:53094-63649 GCA_000966675.3 Picea glauca | reverse complement strand
TGTGGATCGGACTGTCAACTGTCCCCCCAGCCTTTATTGTTGTTGGTGGTGACCTTAGTGGCATTTATTTATAGGTTCTTACCCAAGGTGACCGTGGAGGGGAAAGTCTTCATGGTACCTGGAATTGACGTTCACCAAACTCACTCGGGCTCCTTGGAAGGTATACCCACGATTATGTGTGGGAGCTTGCATCAGGGTGTAAGTCCTTTAAAAAGGTCATCAGCGTAACTTTTCCACCCTAGCCCAACCCCTTCTCATCTCGTTGTTGTGACGTTGGATTTCATCACCAACTAGTGGCTTCAGAATTAGAAGGTCTTGTTTGCTTGGTGTTGCTTCCTAGATTTTGTTTACTAGCACGTGTTGTTTGTTTCTCGAAGTTGACCATAGGATTTTCTTCGTGAAGTTTGTCACTCGTTTACAATAGCTCCTCCATGTAATTCACGTAGAATGCAAGGTTTATCTCCAGAGCATCTGGAAGGTTCTCAACTCTTTCCAACTAGCACACCTGGAGGCTCTCCTCGGCAAAGTGAAGTCACAGTCGTCACCACACCACAAGTGGAACGAACTGACTCTCTAGAATGTTTTCAAATTACTAATACTCGAGAGGACTTTTGAGGTCACCTTGATTCCGAGCGACCATTTATGCGATTGAATTCTTCCGGAGAATTAGTTGTTACATCTTCTGGATCACCAGTTGGACACTTTCCAGGCATAGAAGGCCAAGATCTTTTTTGGTCTACATGTGTTTTCCGATGAGACCTTTTTGGTCCAGGTTCACCTGTGATTTCCGAAATCAATCCACCTGTGATTTCCAAAATCTCTAGTCTAGAGACAGTACCGTTGACTACCGCTTATCACTTTATCGTCGCTGCCGAAATGGCCCATCTCACAGCTACTACGAGGGTTCTAACCGGGTTTACTGCGGTTAGTCTTTCTCCTATCAACACACCGTGAATGCCCAATGTCATTCCGACACTACCACCTAGATACCGTGTGTTGAATGCTTCCATTCCTACTCCTGCGCAAACTCCATCTGGCTCTCCTAGTGGTCCTTCTTCTTCTGGGCACTTTCTTCCCAGTTTTGTTCCAACACTCCCTCAATTTCCTTTTGGAGGACCTTCTTCGTCCTCTACTGGAAATCCTAATTCTAGTGCTTCTATTCCATCATTCACTCCAACTTATTAGTTTCCGTTTGGTGGCCAATCTCATCAAGGTAGTATCACTCAACCCCCTCTCAGTTGGCAACTTCCAATTGGCAGACCACCTTCGATGGGAGGACCGACCCCACCTTATGGGAAAAACATACCTCTGTCCTTGGATCAGTATTGGAATCAATTGATACAAAATCCTTCTCAATCGACTGGGGGGTAGCAGCTTCCAGCTGCGTCCGTAACACCCCCTAGCATGGGCCAACCATATCCCGGTTCATTCAATCCCATTTGGGGGGCGAATGCTCAAACTCAGGCCCCTGTTCTAGGGTATACTCCTATGTGCTATTATCCTCTCCAACCACAACTGAATTTGCCTAGGTCTTCACATTATATGCAGAGTGCTTATGGTCCTACTGGTTTGCCAACAAGGATTCCTCCCCAAAGCCACCAGTACCCGCAAGTGAATCGATAGTTTCCCTTTCTTGCCACTCTAGATTTTCCGAATTTGTCATGGATTTTAAATGATCCTATTCGTCATTCTCCTCAATGGCCTGTTATCCCAGCCAAGCTTCCATCAGACATTCCTAAATTCGATGGCAAAGTGGGAGAGGAACCGAACAATCATGTTATGACTTTTCACCTATGGTGCTCATCCAACTCGTTGATGGATGACTCTATTCGTTTACGTCTTTTTCAACGAACCCTTACCAGTTTTGCTGTGAAGTGGTATATTGAATTTCCACGAGGTTTCTTCTATGATTTTAACACCCTAGCTACGGCTTTCCTTACACATTACCAGTTACCAATCTGTTATGACACGGGAAACGAGATTTTGACTTCCTTCAAACAAACTAAAGGAACTCATATATCTGATCACATCCATGAGTGGCGAAGGAGACGACGTCTCATTAAACTTGAGCTCCCCGATCAGTTACTGGCAGAATGGTTTAAAAAATCATTTGTGAATGAAATCGGTAAGGACATTGCCATGGGTGGCGTAGTCACGGAAGAGAAAGCTATAAGTCATGCTCAATATATTGATCTCGTTTATTCACAAATGGGAACCCTTTACGATTTACTACCTGAATTACCTCATCCTAATACTTCCAACACTTCAACTACTCCAACTGCCTCGCATGCAGCTGACGGTGTGATTAGTACTGCCCAAGCCCAATCACATTCCCTTCAAGCACAAACCCTAAATATGCTTCTTCTAATGTTCAAAATGATCCATCTCCTTCCACTCCCACCAATAAGACTTCTGAGGTAAATGTCGTCCAATCTACCCCAGCCGGTAAAAACAAATCTAAAAAGGGAAGAGGCAAGAATAAGGAGGGAAAAAATAATTCTCAAGCAGAGCAAACCAAAACTACCCCTGTTGATGACCAGGATAAGCGCAAACCACGATACCCTTGCCTTATCTGTGGTGATGATCACTACAGGAAGGATTGTCCATGACGTGTCGAGGTCACTAAGTTCCTTCAGGGAGCTCCGAAACCACCTGCGCCGGATATCTTGTCCCAACCCTTCCCGTCTCAACAACAGGCTCAGTTGGTCATTCATGACCAACCTTCCTCTTCTACTACATCATATGTTTTAATGTGTACTGGTAATTCTAAGAAGAACAACGTTGCACTCACTACTTGAGCCAAATATTATTCTCCCTCTAAGGAGAAGGTTGATGATTTACCCCCTTCCTTGGTACAACCTTCTCCCACGACTCCACCTACCAACGGTCCTCTTCATCTTGAACAACCGAGCCTCGACACAGTTCTACCCCCAAAAGGTGTCGTTCGGAAATCGAATTTCAATCCTCATGCTCATGTGGCCCAAAACTACAACATTGTTGAAGATCTGGCCCAAGCACCTTCTGTGATGTCAGCCCTTGAAGTCCTTCAAACTTGTCCCACACAATGAAAGGCACTGTTGAAAGCTATTAGTGGAATTGACCCAACGGATACGAATTTAATAGTTTTTGACTTGGACGATCACATTCCAAGGTTACCCCCTCAACTCGCGTTCTAGATACAAGTTGTTGTCTCTGACAAGAACATTTTTCGAACCATTATCGATGAGGGTGCCTCTACGTGTGTCATGTATTTTGCTTGCTGGAAAGCCATTGGCTCTCCTTCTTTGAATGAATCACAAAACACTCTTAAAGCCTTCAATGGCTCTGGTTTTAAGCGCTACAGTGTTCTTCCTTTGTTTCCCATCACATTAGAAGGTAAGACGGTCCAAGTCGAAGTGGAAGTCTTTGACACTCCCTTTGATTATAATCTTTTGCTTGGCCACAGCTAGATCGATTCCATGCATGTCGTTGTGTCGACACTTTTCCATATAGTACGTTTCCCTCATCAAGGAAAGGTTGTTACCATCGACCAAATTGCCTTCTTCAATTCTGATACCCGTACTAGAAAAGTACCGTTTATTGCTAAAACCCCATCGAGTTATGAGAATGTCGGTGTAGGCCTTCTAAAGGACTCCTCGTTAATGGGTACTTTCCCCATTCCACCGCCCGATGTTCCACGCTCGTCTGTTGATTCTATCAACATGATCTCCACTTCGCCTCACGAACTTCCTGCATCTTCTGACCCCTGGATGGTCCCTGACCCTGGAGATCATCTTTGTTTCGGCGACGAAATGTCGTTAAGTCCAATTGAGTCTGCCTATCAGGCCATTCAATCGACAACACTTTCTACCCCTTCTCTTGATGAGTTGTCTCCCGATCCTTTTCGTGTTATTTTTCCAACTGACGAGATGATCATGTCCGTCATGGAGGACACCCCTTGGGATGATGGGCATCATCGTTCTATCCTCTTTCTGGAGCAACACACTCTTGAAAACTACCAATGGATCTCGACTCCGTCGACCGTTTTCGTCATCTCGACCATTCCCGAGTCTACACACGATGTGTTTGCTGAAGGGAAATTAAGTAATATCTCACCCACGATTCCCATTGACATATCCATCAAATCTAGAATCATCGAAAATGTCCATATTGGAGCTTCGTGTTCCCCTGAAAAAATAGTCACCTATACGTCCTTGTTCAAAGAGTTTTGTGACATCTTCGCCTGGAGCTACGAAGAAATGTCAGGTATTGACCCTGAGATTGTAATACATGAGATTAAGACATACCCTGACGCTAAACCCATCCGACAATGCCTTCATCCAATTCACCCACGTAAAGTGGCTGCTATAAATCTCGAAGTCGAGAAACTTCTGAAAGCTGGATTTATTTATCCGGTGGCTCTCACAGACTGGGTTTCCAATCTTGTCCCGATTGACAAGAAACAAGGTACGATTCGTGTGTGTGTTGATTATAGGGATATTAATAAAGCTTGTCCAAAAGACAACTTTCCTACCCCTTTCGTCGATCAGATTGTCGATGACTGCGCCGGAAGTGAAATCTTCTCTCTCATGGATGGTTTTTCCGGCTATAATCAAATTAACATCGTTCCCAAGGATCAACATAAGACTTCTTTTATTTGTCCTTGGGGTACTTTTGCCTATCAAAAACTTCCTTTCGGTCTCAAGAACGCTGGTGCCACTTTTCAACACGCTATGTCTTACGCTTTTGATGATATCAAGCATATTGTTCAACCATATTTGGACGATTTACCCACTCATTCTATGCATAGAGTCGATCACCCAACCCACGTTCGAGCTATTTTCGTTTGTTGTCGGTTCTACCGGATCCATTTAAATCCTCATAAGTGCGTTTTCTATGTGGAATCCGACCGTCTTCTAGGTTTTATCATTTCGCGTCAAGGGATCCAGGTGGATCCTTTGAAGGTTGAGACGATCCTTAATCTCCCTCCTCCTTCTACACTTCTCCAGTTGCAAAGTTTGCAGGGGAAAGCAAACTTTCTTTGTCGTTTTATCCCAAATTATGCCGAGATAACTCATGGATTTATGCGGCTATTAAAGAAGGATTCAGAATTCGTATGGGATACCCTTTCCAATCATGCTTTTGAAGCTTTGAAGTTGTCCCTAACGCGAGCTCCGCTTCTCTTCCCCCCCGATTACAGTCGTGATTATTTCCCTTACCTTGTTGCCTCGGATTACACCATTGGCATGGTTCTCATCCAAGAGGATGATGCTCACGATGAACATGTTATTTACTACTTGAGTCGAAGTCTCACGCCGACTAAAATCAAGTATCAACATGTCGAGAAACTGGCCTTGGCTGTCGTCCAAGCCGTCCAATGCTTCCGGCACTATATCCTCTCACGCAAAACTACGGTGATTTCTCATTGCAACCCTATGCAACATATTTTGACACGTCAATTGCTAGGGGGAAAATACTCCAAATGGATTGTGATACTCCAGGAGTTTGACTTGGAATTCGATCACACTAAGTCTAAGAAGTCTTTAGTTTTTGCTGAGTTGATATGCGATTTTCCCCATTCTACAATGGAAAATGTAGCAGTTGATTCATTACCCGGTGAATCTCTTTTCCTTATTAGCACTGATGATTTTTGGTATGGGGATATCATTATATATCTCCAAACCCAGAGTTTTCGACCAACTTTGTCCAGTACTGAACGACGTCGAATACGCTATCAAGCTCGTCAATACATTATCCTCGGGGATACTCTTTATTGTCAGGGGATTGACTCTATTTTTCAACGTTGTCTAACGTTAGACGAAGCTGAGAAAGCTCTAAATGACTGCCATTCTGGAGCATGTGGTGGTCATATGTCTGGGTATGCTACTTCTCAGAAGATCTTACACGTAGGGTATTTTTGGCCTTCTTTGTTTAACGACTGCATTATTGCCATTCAAAAATGCCATGCCTACCAGACTTATAATCAGAAAATTCGGTCACATTATGCTCCTCTTCACCCCGTGGTCTCATTTGGTCCCTTTACAAAATGGGGCATCGATTTCATGACATGTCACCCTCACTATATCGGGGGGCATGGTTACATTATTGTAGTCGTTGATTACTTTACGAAATGGGCCGAGGTGATGCCGACATCTGAAAACACTAGAAAGACCGCAGCTTTGTTTTTTTTTAATCACGTCATAGCTCGTTTTGGTGTTCCCCAAGCTATCGCCACCGATCATGGTAGCCACTTTAGGAATTTTATGATGTCTGAACTTACTGAAAAGTTGGGTTTTCGCCATGATAACTCAACACCCTATTATCCACAAGCTAATGGCCAAGTCGAAGTGATTAACAAAGTTCTCATCACTATGATTTGACGAATGATAGGGATTCATAAAACAAGTTGGCACACAATGTTGTTTTTGACATTGTGGGCATACCAGACATCTGTCAAGTCCGCTACTGGGTTTACACCTTTTCGGTTAGTCTATGGTGTGGAAGCCATTCTCCCTATCGAATGCGAGATACCTTCTTTAAAACTAGTTGTTGAACTCCTACCCAACACTTCTGCTGAGGAAGAATGTCTATTGTATCTTATGCGATTAGACGAAACTCGACGTGATGCCACCCTAGTCATAGAAGCTCAGAAAAAGCGTGTCAAGGCCCAATATGACAAGCATGTCAAGCCTCACATTTTTTTCGAAGGTGATCTTGTTCTTCTATATGAACAAGATCGAGATATGTTAGGAGCTGGGAAATTCGAACCCATGTGGCAAGGTCCTTATATCGTTCGACGAGTTTTGGAAAAAGGAACTTATGAGTTGGTAGATTACGATGGTATCCCTTTGAGTGAACCCAAGAATGGGTTGTACTTGAAGAAGTACTATGCATAAAATCATCTGTGCACAAGTACTTGTATTTTTATTGTATCATACTCTTTGTGTGTTACTATAGTTTGCTTTTGTCGTTATTTGGTCTCTACCCTTATGTGATGTTGTGTTTGATTTCCAAATGTCGGAGTCTTCGCTACCCTATATCGGCTTCACTGATGGTGCTAGCCATAGTACTCAGAACCTTGCTTCTGCTACGTGGGCAATTTATGCCCCTACAAACGAACTTGTCTCCTTACGAGGTGTGTGCCTCGGCTGTGCGACCAACAACATTGTAGAGTATAGCGTCATTATTAAATTATTGGTTGATGCTATCTCGCTTGGAATTCGTCAATTGGTTGTGCGACTTGATTCACAGCTTGTAGTGCTACAGTTAATTAATATCTACTCTATTCGAAGTCCTATTTTGTTACGGGTATATTTGCGAATTCGCCTCTTGGAACGTTATTTTGATCACATTGAATATCAACATATTCCTAGATGTTTAAATACATTAACAGATGCATTGGCTAATTATGTATTGGACATACATTTGAATCATTTATAAATCAATCACATCAATATTCACACAATATAAGGTAAACCGGTAGAAGCCGTCTGTATATATAATGATCAAAAGAGTTTTTTACAAAAATTTTGTCCGAAGACCAAAATGTCAAAATATGAAGCTCATAGCTTCTACAAAGTGACGTCATGGATGATGTTCACGGTAACACATGAATTCCTGAGCAACCCTACGGAGAAGTCGACTCATGGATGTTGATACTCCTACAGCATGATGCTGATCGCGTCGTGGAACCTCTTCCAGAGTCATGTCTGGAATATCTGCGGTCAAGCCCTCCAGATTTTGTTCCACCACTTGATAATCCTCAGCATATTGTGGTGCTACCGCTACCTCTCCTCGCCGCTGAATGGGAGAAGTAACAGGAGGTCGGTAAGGTCCAACATCTGTGTTATCAACAAACGATTTTATATTAGTCTTTGGATGAACATATAAAACGAAAACATTTGAATATGATAAAAATTCACAAAAACATTTAAAAAGGAAAAAATGTGTGCACTTCTTACCAAGGTCCCCCCACTGAGCATCCTCGGGCAGTACTAAGTTCGGATCTCCTCAGAAATCCAACTTGGCATAAGCATAGTCGTCAACCATCAACAACTATGGTTGAAGCTAATCAAAGAAAGTATCATCATACTTGATGATCGGTCCTGCTACGTGCCAGGCCATGAGACGACACCATCTCAGCATCCTTGGATCCCTGGGAGCCAGTATATTCCACTCAACCTACAACCTCAGTAATGGGACCCTCTCAAGGAAGAAGGACACCAACAAAGATTCGTACCCGAATTGCTTCAGGTCGCCTCATCTGCATTTGGTCAACTGCTTTTTTATACTGCGAAGCACATAATATACCCAGTTGAACACTCAAGGCTCAATACACTCAATAGCATACTGGAAGTAACTCTGTAACACCATGTGAGGATAAGAACTTCGAGCCATCCGAGCTATGGTGAATAGGATAGTACGGAGGGTCAAATCTCATACCCCCCAAATAAATACTTTTCCTTTCTTTCTCTCAGCCTCAGGAACGCAGTGTAAACGACAATACTCACTCATCTATAGCCCACCACCTCTGCTACCAGTCAGGCTCACATAGTACCCCCACTGTGAAAATCCATTCAAAAAGTAAATGTCCTCAATATCTAAGGACAATGTGTGGACCCCCACATGAAATACCTGCTGATCAGGGTCCCACATACGCACCAAGTACTCTAACAACCTGACTTGGGCCCTCATACCTGGTGTTTATGGATAAATTCGTGAGTGCGGACACAGACCAATCTCCCCAGATCCACCTGGATATGGAACAAAACGTGACAGAATACTACCCTTTCCCTAGATCTAGACTATTGAAATGAACTAAGAGAAATGGATGACGGACATACCTTATGAACACTCTCCTTTAATCTCTGTTGTTCCTCGCTCTTCTCTGATGCTCTTGTGTCATCCAATCACAACAACACAAACCAATCACAGCAAATGCAGATTAATGTATTCAATACCTAATCTATACATGTGATCAAGGAATCATGTAATAAGATGACANATTTATAAATCAATCACATCAATATTCACACAATATAAGGTAAACCGGTAGAAGCCGTCTGTATATATAATGATCAAAAGAGTTTTTTACAAAAATTTTGTCCGAAGACCAAAATGTCAAAATATGAAGCTCATAGCTTCTACAAAGTGACGTCATGGATGATGTTCACGGTAACACATGAATTCCTGAGCAACCCTACGGAGAAGTCGACTCATGGATGTTGATACTCCTACAGCATGATGCTGATCGCGTCGTGGAACCTCTTCCAGAGTCATGTCTGGAATATCTGCGGTCAAGCCCTCCAGATTTTGTTCCACCACTTGATAATCCTCAGCATATTGTGGTGCTACCGCTACCTCTCCTCGCCGCTGAATGGGAGAAGTAACAGGAGGTCGGTAAGGTCCAACATCTGTGTTATCAACAAACGATTTTATATTAGTCTTTGGATGAACATATAAAACGAAAACATTTGAATATGATAAAAATTCACAAAAACATTTAAAAAGGAAAAAATGTGTGCACTTCTTACCAAGGTCCCCCCACTGAGCATCCTCGGGCAGTACTAAGTTCGGATCTCCTCAGAAATCCAACTTGGCATAAGCATAGTCGTCAACCATCAACAACTATGGTTGAAGCTAATCAAAGAAAGTATCATCATACTTGATGATCGGTCCTGCTACGTGCCAGGCCATGAGACGACACCATCTCAGCATCCTTGGATCCCTGGGAGCCAGTATATTCCACTCAACCTACAACCTCAGTAATGGGACCCTCTCAAGGAAGAAGGACACCAACAAAGATTCGTACCCGAATTGCTTCAGGTCGCCTCATCTGCATTTGGTCAACTGCTTTTTTATACTGCGAAGCACATAATATACCCAGTTGAACACTCAAGGCTCAATACACTCAATAGCATACTGGAAGTAACTCTGTAACACCATGTGAGGATAAGAACTTCGAGCCATCCGAGCTATGGTGAATAGGATAGTACGGAGGGTCAAATCTCATACCCCCCAAATAAATACTTTTCCTTTCTTTCTCTCAGCCTCAGGAACGCAGTGTAAACGACAATACTCACTCATCTATAGCCCACCACCTCTGCTACCAGTCAGGCTCACATAGTACCCCCACTGTGAAAATCCATTCAAAAAGTAAATGTCCTCAATATCTAAGGACAGTGTGTGGACCCCCACATGAAATACCTGCTGATCAGGGTCCCACATACGCACCAAGTACTCTAACAACCTGACTTGGGCCCTCATACCTGGTGTTTATGGATAAATTCATGAGTGCGGACACAGACCAATCTCCCCAGATCCACCTGGATATGGAACAAAACGTGACAGAATACTACCCTTTTCCTAGATCTAGACTATTGAAATGAACTAAGAGAAATGGATGACGGACATACCTTATGAACACTCTCCTTTAATCTCTGTTGTTCCTCGCTCTTCTCTGATGCTCTTGTGTCGTCCAATCACAACAACACAAACCAATCACAGCAAATGCAGATTAATGTATTCAATACCTAATCTATACATGTGATCAAGGAATCATGTAATAAGATGACAT
>JZKD02S1647530.1:5235-27325 GCA_000966675.3 Picea glauca | reverse complement strand
TTCCTAACTACAAATGCATACTAATGCATACTAAAGAAACACACTTTTACCTAATGACATATTAGACCAAGTAGATCTTAACTAACTCCTAAGTGTCTAAATATCCTAACAAAGAGTAGTCTTGACCCACTTGGGCCTCGGATCTGGCTCTGCATCTACATTTGCATGCACTGACTCTAAATCTAACTATAATAATTTTGTATCTGGATCATCTGAATCCTCTAAATCAAAACTCTCATCTGAATAAGAGTCGGCGTGTGCATGCTCATCATCTCTGACAGGTTGAAAAATAAAAGTGTTTGCATGCAATTGTTGAGGTATATGTGAGACACTTTCCTCGAATTGGACACTTTGCTTAATGATGACCTAGTCTGAGGAAATATCAATGAGTATGTATCCCTTCACACCGTTGAGGTATCCAGCAAAGATACACTATGTGCTCTGTGGATCAAGTTCCTTCCTATTCTCAAAGGGAATCCTGGCCCATGCACGTGAACCGAAAATACAGAAGTGGGTCACTTCCGGTTTGAGGCCACTCCAAGCCTTATAGGAAGTCTTATACTTGAAATATATATGGGGATATATTTTTTGGATGTAGGTTTAACAATTAAGTGCTTTATCCCATAATCTTTGTGGAAGTGACTTTTCATGTAGCATGCAAGATGCCATCTCTTTTAAAGATCTTTTTTTCCTCTCAGCAACTCTGTTTTGCTACGGAATATAAGGAACCATGTGTTGCAACTGAATCCCGACCTCATGACAAAGATTTTGTATCTCATGGTTGACACACTCTCCCTTGTTACCTTTTCAGAGGACTTTGATTTTATTTCCTAACTATGTCTCAACAAGGGCTTTGAAATCTTTGAGGTGTTGAAAGACCTCTGATTTTTTCCTGAAAAATAAAATCCATGTTAAGCATGAGAAATCATAAAAAAAATGAGCATGCACCTTGATTTACTGATTGATGGATTCAAAAAAGGGCCCATGAGGTCACTATGGATCAGATTTAAAGGAAAGGAAGCCTTCTTAGTCTTTCCTTTGTCGAATTTCTCTTGAGGGTGTTTTTCAAGAACTCATCCCTCACAAATTCCTTTGGAAAAAATGGATATCAAGTAGACCATCAACCATTCCTTGCCTGCTAATGTTTTTCATATATATGAAATTTAAATTCCCGAATCTTTCGTGCCATATCCTATTGCTTTCACCGGCATGGGTAAGCAGTAATGTAGAATTTGGTTCAATAAATTCAGAAAATGTGTAGAGTCTATATTGATGATTTACCTCATCGGTAGCAACCCTAAAATTGGTTTGCATGTCATAGATATCCACTGCATCAGGTGTGAATATGAATCTCTTTATGGTGCTGGAGTTTTTCACCTAGAACATGGAGAAAATATTGAAGGAAATTTTAGGAACATGCAACACATTCTCGAAGCTTCTGTTTGTGAATTCAATTATTCCTTTGTCGACGACCTCAGCTGGAGAGTTGTCCCCCATCAGAATAGGACCTTTTCATGCATCCAACGATGAATAGACTTATTTTGTGTCTTCCATGTGGTGTGATGCACCTGAATCTACGATCCAAGCATCGAGAGAGGAATTGATGGCAATCAAAGCATGACTAGAATTGTATTTCTTGGTATTCTAATCTTCTGGCTTCTTCTTCTTGGAACCCTTGGGGATGTAATCTCCAAGGTTGTTTTTCTGAAGTATTTGGGCCATTTGATCTATTTGTTTCTTCATACATGTGGATTCTGGATAGAATCCATTATGGCAGTAATTGCATTTCTCCCCTTTTCTTCCCTTTCTACCTTTGGATCCGAAGGCATCGTTGAAGGGTTTTTAGTACCCTTCCTTATTTGGATTTGCATGTTATTTCATTTTGTATTTGTCCTTAGATTTATAATATTGATGACCACTACCATATTTCACAGTAAGTGCATGTGGCTTTATTCCTTTGATTTTTCCCATATTGATGAGCTTGTTCTACTCTTGTGTGAGAGACTTGATAAAGGCCTCAAGAGAGGGCATCGTCTAGGTGGATCAAGAGTCAATCCTAAATGAATTAAATGTGGATAAAAACACTGAGTATATCCAAACCATTTGTTTCTCCTCCTTATATTTATCAACCCCACAATCCTTGAGTTGCGACAACAAATCCTTATATTTGGTAAAGAAATCTTGGATATTGTCGAAGGTTTTTGGATCTAAAGTGAGAAATTCCACATCGAGAATGCATCCCCTCATATCATCCTTTTTTCCAAAAATCCCTTCCATGGTGGTCTAGGCTTCATTGGGATTTTTACAGGAGGACATGTGAAAGCGGAGTTCAGGAGAAATGAGAATGCAAATAGTTCCAAATGCTTCATCCATTCAATTTAGATACTTGGATTTTTCTATGGATGATGTTGGTTCACTTTATATTTCCATGGTTAACCTATATAATCCTCTTCCTCAAGATGCATTATCATCTTCTCCTTCCATGCAAAGAAATTGACGGTGTAAGAATGAATTCTTTTAGAAATTTCATTTTTCTGCTGTCTTCAATCTTCGGTACCTGAAAAAATAATTTGGTGTGTTTTTTCCCTAGTAGTATATCGGCTCTAATACCATGTAAATGTGTTGAAACTGCACAAAATATATCCATATAGAAAATGACATACACAATTTGTAGAGAAAATATGAGAAAAGAGAAGCAAAAGAGAAAAAATGGAAGAATTCTCATTAACCAAATGAATGAATGATAATTTACACATGATATACTATATATAACTCAACTAATGAACACTGGAGGAGAATACAATGCATCATAGTGGTGTTCTAGAGTGATCTAGACACACACCTACAATCACGGGAGTAAACTGCCACCTAGTCTAGTCTCTCAAGCAGTTACAGGAGTGAACTACCACCTAGCTCGAGTTAACTAGTCTCTTAGTCTACATATAACTGACTGAAACAAAGTGAAGTGTGGAAGAGATCAGGGAATCATGAGTAATGTGCTATTCTGGTGATGATTCCAAGTGAAATGCGCATTAGTTGGTGATTATCCCAATGTTGCATGGTCATAATCTCAATGTGGCATCTAGACTCCACTCAACTGATAAAACTGAAGTGTGAAATGAAGAGAATATTCTCCTAGAGCAATATTCTCCCTAAACTATAGGAGACTGAATAATGACTAATAAACATAGGGAAAACTAGGAAAAATAAATTATAGGTGTGTGTGAAGTATCTCCAACAGTCAATAGTTACAAATTGAAACTTTACAAAATTCCATTGTCCAAGGAGGATTTTGTGTCAAGATTGCAAGTACAAAAAAAAAACTTGAGTGTAATTGAAGGCACCACTTCCTTCAATGAGGAGTAACATCCTTACACCATCTCAATAAAATAAAATAAAATCTTTAAAAAGTTGGGGGGTGGGGGTGGGGGTGGGGGGGGGGAACAATAACTCTTATGATGAAAACCCTTTTGGGGTGTCATAATATAGATGAGTCTTTGAAAACCAACATTCTAAGGAGTTCTTCTCTGCAACATGAATAATATATTATGGTGAAAACCCCTTTAGGACACCATAGGATAATGGACAAATTGAAAATATTTTAGTGGGTTCTCTACTACAAAGAAAACAAACAATGTCCACGTGGAATATAGAATCTAACAACTTCTAGAGAGTGATGGCATGTCCATTTTTGTTGGTGATTTATTCTTTTCATTGATAATTCAATTCCTATCACAACATGTTGCAATGTAATTTTTCCAATCAATAAATCATGCTACGGTAAATTTTTCATTATTTAGTCCTCAATCACTCCATTGTGATAAATTATCAAGATTAACATTGGCTCGACCATTGTACAAGTTTTGTTCCATATTATTCTCGATAACCTATTATTGTGTTGGACACACCGACCACACTGAGAGCAGGGGGGTGAATCAATGTAGGGATCTTATTGCTCCTTTACAAAAACACTTTAGTTAGCAATCACCATTTACTCATCATTCATTACTTTCATTTATAACAAGTTGTATGTAAATATATGCCAATAGAAAATATTATCAATAAGCCATCATGACAAGGAACACAATATATATGTATAAGTTTCTTTTATATTAAGGACTACAATCCTTGGGGGTTTTTTAGCAACAACTGAATAGAGAAACAACTCCACAAGAGCACCAACTCTCAATGCAAGATTCATCCTGCAAATATCAACACCAACTCAGAAGAGGAATCAATCCTCAACAGATACCAATATGTCAATAGGTATGTGACCTATTTATATGACAACCCGTGTATGTACTTGGAATGCCTATACTGCAACATGCGTATGTACGTGCCCTGGCCCACTGTCAACCTGCATACACTTTCAGAAATTAGGGTTTTTGAAACTTAAAACTTATGTCCCTTTAGAACCTTTCTATCTCTGCCACATCCACTTATGAACTTGTCACTGCACTTTGTCTTTCACTACTCAATCTGTACCATAAAAAATCAAAAACATATCTATTCCATCCAACAACCTATGCATTCTCCTCATGCATACACAATTACATATCATGGACATCTCTCAAACATAACAGAACTAAACTACTCAACCAACCAACTACCATATTCAGACATCAATACAACCATACAAAAAATGCCTCAAGCATTCACCATACCATGAGAAAATCTAAGAATGAAGACAAAATATAACCATACCATATATTTTGTATCAGATCTAAACCAATAGACCATTGTTTTTGGAACTTGCTTCAAACTTTAGAAACCTGACACCAACACTTTCTCCAGATTCCATGGATTTTCCCTAATGTATGCTCCCTATTATACTTCCAACATGTGTATGTACGCACCCTATTATAATGACATCTTGCATACGTATGCACCCTATTACACCGATAGCCTGTGTACATCTCATAAACTAGGGTTTTTCAGTGTTTCTAAAACTTTGAAACTTTCGCAGTCAATACCTCAGACTTACGGAACTTTTGATGCATCCATGAGTACCTGCAATGAATCTTTCACCAAGAATAAATCTTTAATATGATCAAGAGATTCACATACACAAGAGACCCTTTCTCTCTTATTTATACTTCTCCAAGTTGCTTCCTCATCTAACCAACTTCCTTCTTTTAGGGATTAACCCACTTCTAACCACTTTGTCCACTTCTAACCCACTTTGCTACAAATAGTAAATTATCCACTTCTAGTTTCAACTCATTTATTTTTAATTGTTTTCTTATTGCAACCACTTAACCCATGACTAACCACTTTGACTAGGCAACTTTCTTCTAGGAGCTTCTAGAATAATTTGAATTCTTTGACCTTCTAGGGGTTTCTAGACAACACATGAGATTTCTCCAACTTCACAAGGCCATAACTCTCTAACCATGATGAGTTATGTGACATTCCACATATCACTATAAATGGCATGACAAACATTATCCATCTAGAATATTCTCACTTACAAATTCATGGATCTTCATTACAATATTCCACAATCAATCCTTGGGGTCCTTAACCACACATCTAGGATGACTCAACCACTTAACTATTTGGACTTCACAAAGCATCTTCCCGTGAGGGATTTATCCACAAGGGGATCACTTTGGAGTTCATCCATTTGGTACTTCCTATTAGCCATGACAAGAAAACAATGACCAACCTTTACATAATCTTGTCTATACATCAATCAATGACAATACATCACTATGCCACCACTTGACATCAATTAAATATATGACAAAATAGGCCATCAATAAATACATCAATGATACTATGACAAAATATCAATCATTTGACATCAATGACAACATATTTCTACATACACTTCTTGTTGGTACGATATTGTTGAGGAGTTAAATTGTGTTCCAGAATTCTATTGAGATTACTTTTTTTGCATTCACATGTCCTTCAACATTCAATTATCTTGGCTATATTTCCCTACCCTATACACTTGCATACCCAACATTTTTCAAGGCCCACATTTCTCATTAATTATGTTGACTACATGCAACTAAATCCTTTAGTTCATGTATGTGCATGCCATTCCATCACGTGAAATCATTGACAAACATGCTACCAAATCATAGGAAGTTATGTGAATCAACTAGAATGACATAAGTGATTATTGCAAAGTGTGAGGTGATGGGTGAATTAGTTGTTAATGTTGGAAATATTGTTGTCGTTAGTATCAAATACAAGGGGAGATGACAAATGTCCAAGATAAATATTGCAACATGGATATTGTTGGAAATATTGTTTCTGGATTTTTGATGCTCAGTTTGGATACCCTATATTTGAAATAATTTTTACTCTAAAGACCTAGCTCAAATAGGAGCATAGGATATATGGTTGAAAATATTATTCCAATATCTTTCCAACGGTATATGGAACTCCCTCTAACTCCATATGAATGAGGAGATATGAAATATTATGTCAGGTCAACCCAGCCAAGAAGTATAGGTCATCCCAGCCAATTTTACAAGTCGGCCCCATAAGTGAATGTAGAAAAACTATAAATATAGGATATATGCACACCTTTGAAGAGTATCCAAGCAAGAAGAGAAAGTACAAGTGTGTAGAAGAGATTTGAGGTGCACAAGAGGATTTGGGGAGTATTATTGGGGTCTAAAGGTGCACAAGAGGAGTTTTAAGGGTGCGCCATAAAGTACTAAGGTCTATGATGCTACAAAGTGTTTTTTTTTTATGTTGTGATGTTGCAGTCTGGAAGTATATTATGGGAATATTGATATGAGGTTCGCTAGGGAATGAAGGATAAATCTGACCAGGGTTTGAAGCTATGTCTGGGTTATGAAGAAAGGATAGGCACTGGAGAATGAAAGTTAAGGGTATAAGGATGTTGTGAAATGCATGAAGTATGAAGCATGTATGTGAAGTTAGAAGTAATTTGTGTATGCAGATATTGGATGGGTGCCTATATAGGTCTTACTGAGTTGGTGCTCAACTAAAGAGACGGGTGTCTCTAGTAGGTTGATTCCTACACAATATATTCTTGTTGAGTTGGTACTCAACTGAAGAGATTGGTGTCTCTAGTAGGTTGGTCCCTACACAATATATTTCTGAGTTAGTGCTCAACTGAAGAGATTGGTGTCTCTATTAAATTGGTCCTTACAATATTTGTAATAGTAGGTTGGTGCCTACATACATTTATAAAGATAAGTTTTGTCGTTTTCTCCCACAAGGGTTTCCAAATTAAACTTTGTGTATTGTGATTTGAGTTTATATGCATTTATTTTTAATGAATGATTGATTAATGATTGATGAATGATCATCTAAAGTAAAAAGAATATTATATTGATTCATCCCCCTTATAATCATAAGTTCAACAACTAATGAATTAATACATTTACAACATATTTTATGGAACGACGACATGATTTAATAACAGATTCCTTAGAACATTCATTAACTTCAAAATTGATGGCGATATTACACCTAACATTTTACATGTTGCAGGGGTGAGGGATGCCCATAAGTTCAAAATCAAATTCAAAAAGATGAAGAGAAGGGGATAATGTTGGAGGTGTGTTATATCATTTCCATGTTGAGTGGGAATTAATCCACAAGGTGTTGGCTACACCATGTAGATTGTGCATTTATGCATGAGGTGTTATCTACAACATGTGGATTGTGCATTCATCCATGAGGTGTTCGCTACGACATGTGGACTATGCATTCATCCATGAGGTTATCGATGTGATAGGCACAAATCCAATATATACAGTAGTGGGGGACCACGAGGTGGGGGGAGGCACTAGCACCCCCATCCTCTCCCTCTCCTTTCCCCCATAAGGGTTTGCGACAACACCCTATTTTGTTTTCTTAGCTCCATTTTTTGTCTGCTTTTATGCTTTTGGGGGCATTGGTTTTCAACACATTGTAATCTAAACATGGTTAAGAGATTAGGGTTGTAATATAATCCAAGTTATCATATTAGGGTTTTATATGTTGTGGAATACATAAATATTGTATTTTCAATATTTAAGAAGACACGATGAAGAATATAGAGGTGGGACTCTAAGTTTTGTTAGTTTTGTTAGTTTAGGGTTTATAGGATAAATATTTATGTATTATGTGTGTGTGCCATTGTTTACTTTATGTTTGCTTAAGAATATATATGCATTGATTCAATTGAAAGGGTTTAAAACTTTCATTTGGTATCCGAGCTCAACTATTAGCTTCAGGGGGGCACCATTTTGGTAAGGTTTAGCTCATTCTTGATAGAGAAAGTTTATTTTGGCTTTATGATAAACTAGGTTTCAGTGGGAACACTATAATGGTGATTCTTGTATGAAAGAAAATGGAGAGAAGTTCCAAAATAGAGTTTGGGAAATTTATTGGTTGGAGTTTTTAGCTATGGAAGCTCAAGACGAAAGACTTTCTTGTAAACAAAGAAAAATGGGTCATTGTGGACCCTAGTACTGCACCTACAAGTATGGTGAAAGTGTTGGAGATATTACACACTCATATAGGTAATTATTTTCCTAAGGTTGATAGTCTAATGTTGAGAATGTTTCCTTAGATGAGAATATTCTCTATAGAGAATATTCCCCTCAAAATAGGGAACTCCTCTTTAAGTTCAGAGTTAGTTATACTAGTGGAAGTCACTCATGCATGAAAACCTTGGTTTTATCACTAGAAATTGCATGTGTTTCTCTCACTTCGACACATGTAACTCAGTTGACTAATGATTGCATGGATCAGTTAACTAGGACTAGTTCGTAGTTCACTCCAGTGTTTGTTAGTGAGTGTCTAGATCTCCCTAGATCACTACTATGGTGCATTAGTTACTCATGTAGCCTATATCTATTGTAAATTATTCACTCTTTGAGTGTGGAATATAGTGAATACAATTCTATTGATTATTTTCTCTCATCTCTTGTCTCCTTCTCTCAATTTGCAAGCTTTATATGAATTGTTGTTAGCTAGATTCTCTGTGTAGGTTTCACCACAATTATACATGGTATAAGATCTCACAAGTTGCTAGGAGAAAGGAACATGTGTATCTTATTTGAGGGTCTAGAAGGAGTAAAAAAATATGGATTACTTTCCGACAATACTTCTCATGCCTCGTAACTACTTCGAGTGGAAGCTAAAAATTTTGCATCAACTCAAATGAAGAGGCTTGTACCAGAAAACCAAGGCAATTGAAGTAGAGCATGATTTCGTTGATGAGAAAAATTATTTTCTCCACACACAAGACATGGCTCTCAAACTTATCTACATCTCTATTTCTTATGAACTACAATATCATGTAGAGGAGGAATCACTCTCAACTCCAAATGAACTATGGACTAGATTGGAGGTTTTATTCGGGAATAAGGAAGGTTGTGAAGATTGCATGTAGAAGATTGACAATATAGATCCAACAAGAAAGCCACTGGAAGATCAAGCCTCTCAGTTTCAAGAGCCTTCTTTACAAGTATCTACACAAATTTATGTTTCATTATTTTGAAATAATGTCTGCTCTATTTCAGATCTGTTTTTTGAATCACATGCAGAAGATATCAAGCATGCATCTCAGGAATCAAATGAAAAAACTTTTCCATGTTCCATGCATGCATCTGAGAGGTCGCATGCAGACACTTTTGCATGCATCTCAGGAGCCGCATGCAAACACTTTTTCATGTGCCATGTGTTGTAACCTAGGTCTGCATCCCTGCCTCTCCTTTTTGTTTTCCCTATACCTTCATCAATTTTTCTGTAATGTTCCTGACTTGGCTAGTCTAGGAAACGGTACTAATGGGTGTGTAGGATCAAAGGTTTACAACATATAAATGATCATACAAATAATAAACGCTACAAAGGAATGCAAATTTTGTATTATGATATCTCTGTGGATTGCAAAATGGCCGAATGCGGCTGAATAAACTGACAATACTCGACTAGATCAATAGACAAAGGATCTTAGCCGGAATACAAATAAGCACATGCGGCTGAATAAAATAACAACACTCGGCTAGATCAAAAGACAAAAGGATCTTAGCCAGAATACAAATAAGCAACTAAAAGATAATACTTGGAATATGGGAGCACTGTGGAATCAATGAAGAATGATGGAAGACCTGGATGATGTTCCTGGTGACTAGGGTGTGTCTTTCAACACCAAAATCAGCCAACTGGTGTCTTCCTCCTGGAATACATTGAACTATCTCTACTGAGATGCACCTCTTCTCCTCAATGACAAGTTATAATCTGCATAATCATGAATTAGGTCACTGACTCTTCTCTTATAGATTTCCAAAACCCTAATTCACTGCTGAAACCCTAATTCATTGTTGACCTTTTCCCTCCAAGTGAATTTTACTTTATTTTATTATTCCTTGATTAAATCACTTAATTAATTAATTAATTAATTAATTAATCATTTTATCTCTAAAAAGTGATTTATCCATCCTTATGGCTTCTCCGGCCACTGAAAGTCACTTCTCATCATCTTATTCTGTAGTGCTCTTCTTCCCGATTTCGATAATCTATTACACTAAGAGGTCTCTCCAAGTAATATGCCCATTATGACCTTCTTAGTGAAATTAATTAAGATATGACCCATAATAACTCAAAATTATGAAAATCGTCGGAATGCAACAAAACCAAAACCAAGTTGTGTGGAATGGATCCTAATGATGAACAATGCAAGTTGGTCCCAATAAAACCCCTCAATATATCCCGAACTCTCTGTCACCCCTATCTGGATACTCTGGTAGGAATAGCACTCTGTAAAGTTATAATGTCGCAAAATGGGGACATTACAGTCCTCCCTGCCAGAATATTTCTTGTCCTCAAGCAATAACTGAATCCAACTACATATGATATCGAGGTCCTAGATCCACCCGTGTGACACAAGGTAGACTCCCCTCAAGATGTGGTATCTCCAAGTGCTCACCATGCATGACACCCATATACTCCTGATGAGTAGAATGATCAATGGCCGAGGAATCTTAGTCAACTCCCTGAGTAACCACTCTACTCGAAACTCAACTCCATCAAACACTGAACTACCAAGCACTCCAATCCTTAGATCCCATATCAAAATGTCAACTACAATGCCCCATGGAGTATAGTTCTGTAACATATCAACACCATGAGTCTCCTGCAACTAACACATGGCCTCAAACCGAAATGGGTCTATCCTACCAAACCATACCAAACTCAACATGACCCCCACTGACTAAACTTGTTGCTGCCATAGTGAGGTACTACAAGACCTCAAGGAATCACCAGTCAGTGACGTGCTCTTCCCAATACTGAAACTCAATGGAAAATCAAAGTGACTCCCCCTTGCAAACATCCACTCTTCTCCATCAGACAATGAAATTTCTGGTCCTGTAATCCCAGGGTTCCATGCTAGTCTCTGATAGAGACCATCATGTTGATGTTTCTCTACTCTGATCATGATTGTCTGCTCAAAGTATCCATATTGGACCCTCCACTCTTGGATCCTCATAAGATGAAACAAACTATTGACCAAATGGACTCCCAGATCCCATGTCAAATTTGGAAGTTCATCACTTCCAATCCCCACTAATTGTTGGTGTTCCCTACTGGAAACTGTCGAAAGAACTCCACCCTCATCCCAATGAGAGTTTGAATATGTAGCAACCTCTGAGATATTCTTTGTCCCATGGCCTAGGATACTACCCATCACGTCCATGGCCTCAATTGTCTGCCCTTGATGATCCACCCCTATCCTGATGAATGCAATCAAGACACTCATGTCAAGTGGTCTTGGCCTACCAACTCTCCATGTCCCCTGCCACTGTCTAGCTCCCCCTGTTCTACTGTCAATGATGAAAGTATTGGGAAAGGCTATCATAAATATATGCAACCAACTGTAGGACTTGAAAGTATCATATGCTTTGGTCAATCCAAAGGACTTAACCAAAAGATCGTCCATCGGCACCCATGGTAAATAATTGTCTGTACTCATCACTGAACACCATCCATCGGGTACAATGGTAGGTACCTCCACCAACTGTGGGTTAATCATTCTCCATCCATCATCGCTCACGCAACTTCTGCTATGGTGAAGGTGATCTCCCATATCTGTATATTGTTGCAAGGGAGAGGAATCTCCATGCTCTACTAAGTACATATCCTCCTTTCAATCTAGTGTGTCCCCCTGAATCCCACATACAACTCTGTATATCTATGTGAACTACCACTCATCACTGTGTGCCCCTACATACTCATGTGATATCTTGTATACACCTGCAACATCCTGGATCATGGGTGTACTACAAGGTCATCCTTTACATGAAGGTCAACCAATCCTAGAACACAAATGGAAGTGTTCTCATAATTTCTCCTAGCTCTGGAATCCCAATGTGTAAGTGTGTGCTCAACTGTCTCAACACCCCTCGTGAAGGGTGGTCCTTGTGACCTATGGACATCCTCATGTATCTTTGGATCATATATTTCCATACTCATCAGTGATCCTGGGTACTCCTTATGATCCTCCCTCAACTGGTGCTCCACTGCTAAACCACCAAAATCCTCTTGTAATGTAGCTGAGGGATATATCTGACTCTCTGTTGAAATAGATGTAGTGTATCTTTGTCTAATTTCCTCAAGGATCTCCTTTGATCTAGACTTTGATTCTTGAAGGGTTGTCAGTGTGCCTTCTGAGAATCTCCGTGTGCTCACCAACTCATGAGGGAGTCGATCCACCTCAACCTCCTTCTCCCTCAGTGCCCTATGATACATCTCACCAACCTCCAATAGGTAATCCCTATCCCTCAACAATTGCTGGTAGTCGGCCCTCATCACAATAAATCTCTCCCTGAGTGTATGGAAGTCATCAATGACAAGTCCCCCATCTGAACTATCCTATGCCATCGAGGCCCACCAATGCATGTGTATCATCGATGCATCTAGTGGCTTACATGATCATGTCCTCACTGACTCTCAATTGTCCTGCAAAGTGTCGTGACTCCTGATCACGATCCTGTTGAGGTGCTACCTCATGCCTCTCACTTCTAGTGTCAAAAATGGAATCCCCAACAACACACTCCTCAAAATATAAGGCACTGAACTACCCACTGTCCCCTGTGCTACTAAGTCCTCCTGTATGCCACTTCACGCCATCACCAACTATGACCCCTATCTGAATCACACCATATCCTATATGGGAAATTGTATCCTTCTTTGCACTCAGCCTACTAATATCATCTGCACCTAGATCCCATACAGATGTGTCCAGACACATGCTATAGTCATTCCGACCAATAAGGAGTGCATCCTCATCATTGTAGATCAATCCTGGGAGTAAGTGTCCCAACAAGATGTCAGTCTCCACAACCTGGTCCATCAATGGAATCTCCAAGAGTGGCGATTCACTCTCCTCATACTGATAGGTATGTGTAAGTTCAACTATATCCAAGCCATACCTCTCCTCCTGGGTCTGCAAATCCATATGTTTCTTGTGTACAATCCCCACACAAGTCTCCTCTACCATATCAAGAATTCCACTGATATCCTCATGTGTCGTGGCTAGCATAGGTGACTGAGAAGATGAAAAATGTGGCTCACTCATCATAGGAAGCTCATAATTCTCCATACATGAATTCCTGGAAGCCATGTCTACACCCACCGGTAGGTCATCCAACCTCCTAATCTCATCATGTCTAAGTGCCACATATGAATCCTCACAAGTGTCACCACTATGCTGAAGTGTTGAATCCTCAACGTTACCTGATGGGGAATATGAAGGATATGCGCTATCATCCTATCCATACAAATTTCCCTCAGATGCGCAAGAGTCACTAGCCTTATCAGACTGCTCCAAATAGGAATCTATGGTTTCACTCACATGCATCTCCTCATCCTCGTTGTTATAGTGCACCTCAACAATGTGCACCTTCCCTTTACCCCTGCATCTGTGATTTGGCTTCCAAGGCACTTTACAACTATAGAAACACTCCTTGCATCTAATGGGTGTAGGCTCCATATGTGCTCCTGTCAATCCACTCGCTGGTAATGATGTATCTAGATCCTTATCTGATTTTCCCCTTAGTCTAGCAGGAAAACCATCTCTGATACTACTGTAATGTTCCTGACTTGGCTAGTCTAGAAAACGTTGCTAATGGGTGTGTAGGATCAAAGGTTTATAGCATATAAATGATCATACAAATAATAAATGTGACAAAGGACTGCAAAGTTTGTATTATGATATCTCCGTGGATTACAAAATGGCCGAATGCAGCTGAATAAACTGACAATACTCGACTAGATCAACAAACAAAGGATCTTAGCTGGAATACAAATAAGAAACTGCAACTGAATAAAGTAACAACACTCAGCTAGATCAAAAGACAAAAGGATCTTAGCCGGAATACAAATAAGCAACTAAAAGATAATACCTGAAATATGGGAGCACTGTGGAATCAATGAAGAATGATGGAAGACCTAGATGATCTTCCCGATGACTAGGGTGTGTCTTTAAACACCGAAATCAACCCACTAGTGTCTTCCTCCTGGAATACACTGAACTATCTCTGTTGAGATGCACCTCCTCTCCTCAATGACAAGTCATAATCTACATAATCATGAATTAGGTCATTGACTCTTCTCTTATAGATTTTCAAAACCCTAATTCACTACTAAAACCCTAATTCGTTTTTGACCTTTTCCCTCCAAGTGAATTTTACTTTATTTTATTATTCCTTGATTAAATCACTTAATTAATTAATTAATTAATCATTTTAGCTCTAAAAAGTGATTTATCGATCCTTATGGCTTCTCCGGCCACTGAAAGTCACTTCTCATCATCTTATCCTGTAGTGATCTTCTTCCCGATTTCGATGAACTATTACACTAATAGGTTTCTCCAAGTAATATGCCCATTATGACCTTCTTAGTGAAATTAATTAAGATATGACCCATAATAACTCAAAATTACGAAAATCGTCGGAATGCAACGAAACCAAAACCAAGTTGTGTGGAATGGATCCTAATGATGAACGATGCAAGTCGGTCCCAATAAAACCCCTCAATATCTCCCGAACTCTCTGCCACCCCTATCTGGCTACTCTGGTAGGCATAACACTCTGTAAAGTTATAATGTCCCAAAATGGGGACATTACATTTTCCTCTTCCAGTTGGTTAAGTCAGTTTCCCATTTTTTGAGCGACTTGGTTATTATTCACTTCTTTCCTGTTTGAGTCTTTGCACATTTCAGTTTCTGTTTTTTCCTGAAGGATGAGTACATGTCGTATTTGGTTCAGAATGCTTGTCATCACATTTCCATTGATTGAGATCACCACAGGTCGACCTAGCCTTTTTATATACATAGGAAACACCCATGGACAAACACAACCATTCAGAATGGTCATTTTTGGGCCAAAATTGTCGAAACGAACAGGGAAATTTTCAACGGTAAAGATCCACCAAGAAAATTAGATGAACGTCTCTCGTCCATTCGGGGGTACAGAATCACGCAGAATTTAACATCAAGAATTATCTAAAGTACCGAAGAGCCGAAGTGCCGAAGAGATGAAATTTTCGAATTTTCGAAGAGTCGAAGCTATGAACTCTCGAAGAGCCGAACTTGTCGAATTCTCGAAGAGCCGAAGCCCTGAACTCCTGAAGTGCCGAAATTTCTAAAGAGTCGAACTTGTCGAAGTCCCAAAGAGTCGAACTTACCGAAGAGTCAAAGTCCCGAAGAGCCAAAGTCCTGAAGACCCAAAGTGTCAAAGCACGTGGCACCCATCGGTCATGACACACGACAACAAATCATTCACTTTAGAGATTTTCCACTATGATATTTTTCATGTTTCACATTCAAAACTTCCAAAGCCCGAAATTTTGAAAACACGAAGTCAATTTGGAAAATCCATCAGAAGGGACACGCAAAAACATATCATTCACTTCGTAGATTTTCCTCTCGGAGATTTTCATGCTTCAATTTGAAACTCATGAAACCCAAAGTTTCAAAGTGAATATGGACCGTTCATCAATCACGACATGTGGTGACAGATCATTCACTCCGGATATTTTCCTCCAAGATATTTTTCATGATTCACATTCAAAACTCTCGAAGCCTAAAATTATGAAAACACGAAGTGAATCTGGATCATCCGTCAGCAGGGACACACGGAAACAGATCATTCACTTTGGATATTTTCCTTCGCGAGATTCCCATGCTTCACATTTGAAACTCCTGAAGCCTGGAATTTCGAAGAGAATTTGGATTGTTCACCGATCACAACACGTGGCGACAGATATCCATCTTCGAATATATGACATTTGGTCACCACGTCACTTTGCATCCACGTCACTCTGGGAGGAAACAACAGAGCCGAGTAAGTAAAGGAATCCCAAAGACCTGAAGTAAATATGGACCATCCATCAACAAAGACATGTGGCACTCACCATCCATGACACGTGGCATTCATTCTAGGTCATTTAGTTATGTCATTCGCTCATTTCCACGTGACACATGTCACCTTTCTTTATATGACACATCAACAGTCATGACATCATATGACTCCAGGCCACCAAGTCACTTCAGAGATTTTCCTCAGGGATATTTTCATGTTTCACATTCAAAACACTCGAACCTCAAAAGTCCGAAGTGAATCTGGACCATCGATCTCAAATCAACAAGAACCGTTGATCCTGACAGCAGGTAAAGTTACCCATATCATAGATCGTCATCAGATCGACGACCACATTTCATTGCAAGGATGTAAATTGCTCGAGCGTTAATTTTCCTAAGCAGTCTTGTAATTGGAACCATGGTATTGTTGGAAGGATATGTGGCAGCTTGTGGTGGATTGCGGGCCCAAAGGTGGTCTATATTCAAACCACTCTCAACAGCTCCCACAATCACGTGCTTAAATGACATCAGGTCACTGTGTCACCTCCACATCATCTTTCACTCACCTCCCATCCTATCTACTCCTACTCTCTCTATGCACCACCTGTATCCTTCACTACATGTCGCCAACTCCATACTCTCGATACATCCATCATATTCACACCTCCTCTCACTTTTTGACATATGTTTTCACATGTCATCTACCAGCGCATCCACCCATCCCATGTTTCTATTGGACACCTTCCTCCACGTCTTCCTGTTCATTACTAGTTCATCACAGTGAAAGCGAGGAGAAGGTTCAAGTACATTCAATACATAATGCGCTTAGCTTTTGAAAGCTCAGACAACAGACAGAGAGTTAATTCTCAGTCACAGGTCGACATCGATTAGTTACAGAAACACTTCAACAAACTCTTCTCATACATCTATTTATCTCCAGTGGCCTCCAACAGCTTGCAGGCGTGTCGTTGATCAACATAGATCTTTGTTCTGTCACTCTGAGGCTTATTTTCGGCCAATTCAGTTCCTCCAACGCATGCATTAGTTATGTCTCACAGACAACAGTAGTTTTTATTTGATTAATTCCAACATTTTCCTAGATTAGATGCAAGAGTGGTCTTTTGTGTGTGATAAGAACCATTCTTGTTGACTAAGTCCAGTGTCTTGGTGAAGTTAATTTTTGATTTGCGAATAGTTAGCTAAATTGAGGTCTTAGTCCCCTAAGGACGAGAGCCTCTCCAACTCTTTAAATAGTTAGCTTTTGGATATTGTAAGTGTCGGATTTTGGGGGGAAAGAATAACAATACATCAAACTGGTTGGACCTTTTCTATGCAAGGATTAAAGCTCTCTACCTAGTAAACATACTCTTGATGACAGTGTTTCGTTCAAATCTTTATGTGTTTTTATTCTTATCTTGAATGCAGTTTTTGGTTTGTGCAATGTACATTTCATTTCCTTTCAACTATTGTATAACTTGTTTTCACTGATATGCAACCTGTCAAAAAACTAATGCTTTGGTGAGGATTTGTTTTATTTTCAACCTGTGGGACTAATTGTGTTTTTGATACATGTTTAATGTCTTGAAATAATATTTTAAGTATTGAACTTCTTGCAGCATATTATTCATTGAGTAGTTTGTTGTTTTCCCCTGTTTTTATATTATTTCATTGGTATGTAATTAGTGTACCACCAGCCAAGGAGGACCCTCATCCCTATCGTTTTTCCAACACAACCATCATTTTGTCTTGATAGAACAACCCTCTGACGAACCAACACAAAAATAAAAGAAACAATCATTCTAAAATGATAGGTGGCCTAGCTTTTCCCTTTAGCAGTGAAGTGCAGACCTTAGGAACAACATAGTCTAGCGTCGTTGTCGGGGAATGGAGTAACGAAATATCTTTCCCTGGGAGAATGACAACGATAAGATCTGATATTTGATGGTGAACAAAGACCAGACACATTCAGACTACATATCATTCACCTGGCGACTCCATGGTTAAAGAATCTAGTGGTGAATCCACAGTTTTAAGAATTCATATTTTCAGATGGAATCCATCTTGGCTCAGAGGTTTGCTCCATTAAATTTCTTAGTTGTTCCTGGTTTTACAAATTTTGTTCCTATGATAGATGAGTGGGGTGATTGTTTTCTTATATTTAGAGAACATAGAGATGAAAACCTTGCTGATCATTTGCTTAAGTTTCATGAACTCGTGCATCAGTGGGGAATACATCACGAGGATGTATTAATGAAGATGTTTGTGTACTCATTAGAGAGATATTCTCGTAAGTGGTACCGATCCTTGCCCCCTGCTAGCATATCCTCCCTGGAACAGTTCCATGTTGCATTCAGTAAGCATTGTAAAAGGTTTTTTCCATCTGATTTACTTTTTGAGAACTGTTGTGAAGAATTTGCATCTCATATTCGACAGCCACTTATTAGTTCTTCTAGTAGTGAAAATAAAAGGGATTTTTCTGTTGAGTAAGTGGAGGAAGATTTGGTTACATATGATTCTTCTTATAATCCTTTTATTCAAAAAAATTATGTTGGGAATTACATTAATGATGAAATTGATGATAAAAAGGATTTGGATTCATCTTGCATTATTCTAGGTGACTCATATAGTCGGTGTTATGATACATCTATTGTTCTAAGTTCTCATAAAGATTTGATTAACTATGAGGAAAGTGATGTTGAAGGTCACGAGCAAGTTTGTCCTCTCAACTAGTTGGAGGATTTTCATAAGTTTCAAGATCCAATAGCGAGATGGATGGATTCTTATTTTTCCAAAATCCCAAAGGTTGGAAGTTTTATCATGATCATCATTTGCAACTCTAAGTACCAGATGCCTGCCAACTTTTTGTCACATTTGATATATCCTCTTTGAATTATTATAAAAAGTGACATGCTTGGAGTTATGGTTCTCTGTCATATGGTTTCTTGGTTTCATTGGAAGTGTAATTACAGATGATTGAGTTGGTTTTCAACTAAATATATGGAAGTAGGATATTAAGCTCGTAGTTCGAGCACATTTATTTTTTAGTTCGCAGAGTGTTTTTCAGTGTTTTGGTTTTCAGTAGCTTGTTTGAATAAGAGACTCCATAGCCCAACAAGGCACTAGGGTTTAGCTATAGTTTCAAGTTTCAGTAAAGAATCCATAGCCCAACAAGGCACTAGGTGTAGTTTCAGTTCAAAAAATAAATGCATGGTTGGGGGACGGTATCGGATACACAAGGCTGGAAGACAGAAACAGAGGTAAGAAATGGACAGTAAGAGAAGTTATATAATCTCAATGCACCGATATACAGTTCTTATCACCTCACAGGGACAAGCTATCCCCATTTGGAGCCAATGTTGTAACCTAGGTCTGCATCCCTGCCTCTCCTTTATTTTTTCCCTATACCTTCATAAATTTTTCCTCTTCGGGTTGGTTAAGTCAGTTTCCCATTTTTTGAGTGACATGGTTCTTATTCTCTTCTTTCCCGTTTGAGTCTTTGCGCATTTTAGTTTCTATTTTTTCCTGAAGGATGAGTACATGTCATATTTGGTTCAGAGTTATTGTCATCATGTTTCCATTGATTGATATCACCATAGGTTGACCAAGCCTTTTTATATACACAGGAAACACCCATGGTCAAATGAAACCATTCAGAATGGTTATTTTTGGGCCAACATTGTCGAAACGAATAGGGAAATTTTCAATGGTAAATATCCACCAAGCAAAATAGATCAATGGATCTCGTCCATTTGGGGGTGCATAATCGCGCAGAGTTTAGCATCAAGAATTATTCGAAGTACCAAAGAACTGAAGTGTCAAAGAGCCAAACTTATCGAAGTCTTGAAGAGCTGAAGCTCCAAACTCTCAAAGATATGAAGAGTCGAACTTGCTGAAGAGATGACCTTGTTGAAGTCTCGAAGAGCCGAAGCACTGAACTCCTGAAGAGCCGAAGCCCTGAACTCCCGAAGAGCCAAAGTGTCGAACTTACTGAAGTCCCAAAAATCTGAACTTACCGAAGAGTCGAAGTCCTAAAGAGCCAAAGTGTTGAAGCACGTGGAACCCATCGGTCATGAAACACGGCAGTAGATCATTCACTTCGAAGATTTTTCTTTGGGAGATTTTTCATGTTTCACATTTGAAACTCTTGAATCCTTAAATTTAGAAAACCCGAAGTGAATCTAAACCATCCATTAGCAGGGACACACGACACCAGATCATTCACTTCAGATATTTTCCTCCAGGAGATTTTCATGCTTCACATTTGAAACTCCTGAAACCCGGACTTCCGAAGTGAATCTAGATTGTTCATCGATCACGACACGTGATGATAGATCATTCACTCTGGATATTTTCCTCTGGGATATTTTTCATGTTTCACATTCGAAACGCCCGAAAGTATGAAGTGAATCTGGGCCATTGATCTCAAATAAACAAGAATCATTGATCCTGGAAGCAGGTAAAGTCACCTGGATCATAGATAGTCATCAGATCAACGCCCACATTTCATTGCGGGGACGTAAACTGCTAGAGCATGAATTTTCCTAAGTGGTCCCGCAATTGGAACCATGGTATTGTTGGAAGGATACCTGGTAGCTTGTGGTGGATTGCGGGCCCAAAGGCAGTCTAGATCCAAACCACCCTCAATGGCTCCCTTAATCACGTTCTTAAATGACATCAGGTCACCACGTCACCTCCACATCATATTTCACTCACCTCCCAACCTATATACTCCTACTCTCTCTACGTGCCACATGTATCCTTCACTACACGTTGCCAACTCCATACTCTCGATACCTCCATCGTATTCACACCTCCTCTCACTTTTTGACATCTATCTTCACTTGTCATCTACCCTCGCATCCACTCATCTCTTCTTCCTATTGGATGCCCGCCTCGACGTCTTCCTGTTCATCACCACTTCATCATAGTGAAAGCAAGGAGAAGGTTCAAGTACAGTCGAGACAGACTGTGCTTAGCTTCTGAAAGCTCAGAAGAAAGACAGAGAGTTAAGTCTCAGTCACGGGTTGACGCTGATTAGTTCCAGAAACACTTCAGCAAACTCTTCTCATACAATCAGTTATCTCCAGTGGCCTCCAACATCTCGCAGGCGTTTCATTGCTCAACACAGAGCTTTGTTCTGTCACTCTGAGGCTTATTTTCGACCAATTTATTTCCTCCAGTGCATGCATCAGTTCTGTCTCACAGACAATAGTAGTTTTTATTTGATTAATTCCAACATTTTCCTAGATTAGATGCAAGAGTGGTCTTCTGTGTGTGATAAGAACCACTCTTGCTAACTAAGTCCAGTGTCTTAGTGAAGTTAATTGTTTATTTATGAACAGTTAGATAAATTGAGGTCTTAGTCCCCTAAGGATGAGATCCTCTCCAACTCTTTAAATAGTTAGCTTTTGGATATTGTAAGGGTCAGATATTTTGGGGAAAGAATAGAAATACATCAAAATGGTTGGACCCATTCTATGAAAGGATTAAATTTCTATACCTGGTGAACATACTCTTGATGACAATGTTTCGTTCAAATCTTTATGTGTTTTTATTCTTATATTGAATGCATTTTTTGGTTTGTGCAACATACATTTCATTTCCTTTTAGCTATTGTATAACTTGTTTTCACTGATATGTGTTGAAATAATGTAACTGCAAAGAGTATTCTTATTATTATTGATATATTATTTATAGGATTAATCCCCATTGTGGATTAATCATGTCGGTAATTGTATTAGGACCAAA
>JZKD02S1647519.1:140213-150503 GCA_000966675.3 Picea glauca | reverse complement strand
GTCCTTCCCAGTAAGTCGCCATTTTTTGTGACTCCCCCACAATAACCCATTTAGAATATCTCATTCAAAATATATTTTAAGTCGGTTCCCCCCTATACTATAAAAATTCTACAAGGTATTATATTACTACGTGCTTGGAATGGTATTCACATAGGGAAACTGTTCCTTTTGTTCATACAGTCCGAAAGTCTTCTCTTTTTACTGCTATCTCGTTTTGACGTTGAGTTACCACTCTCCTTACTACACTTATCAGTTCTTTATCAACATTTAGAGTCTTTTTCGGATTAATATCAACACCCATTCTTGCTATTTTTTGTATCTAAGTAATATTTCTCGTGATCAACTTCCAACTCCGATGAACACAGTATGATGGCCCATGTTTACAACTTACTCTACTATTGATTAATATGTCGATCGAACATTGGTGAAGATATAAACATGTGAATATTGAAACGTATGCTTACATGATGACAACTTTATGACATGGTCAACGTCAATTGGTTCACGATGTGTAAAACAAATATTTAGTTGTGTGTTTATTATTCTTTTTCTTGATATAGCACTTTTTTCTGAGGAAGGTAATATTCTTTGATACCCTTATTGGATCCATGAAACTTCCCCAATCTTTTGAACGATGATTGATTGGATCAGACTACACTCCCCTAACCTTTTTCAAACTTTGACCTTCGACACTAAATTCAATATAAGAAAGGGAATATTCTTCGATGCTCTTATATCGAAGTGTAAGTAAAAGGGTCAATTGTTTCGCTCCAAAAGAAACAACTATGAAAGAATTATAGATAACCATTCACACTCCCAATATTTCGGCATGAAATTCGATATTAAAAGGGAATATTCTTCAATGCTTTGGCATTGGAGTGTGAATACAACATTAAACTTTTTCACTCTGAAAGAAATGACTACGAAGGTTCATATAACCATCTGCTCCCTTAACCTTTTGGTACGTAAATCAAAGCCAACAATGGAATATTCTTCGATAGCTCTATTTTGAGCACAAATTACTTTTTCAACATTCATCCTCCAATGGAAACGGCTTTGAAGACCATAGTTTCAATTTTTTTTCCCTTTTCACTCTGATACACGAATTTGGACAATCTGGGCTTTCTAATCACATTAATGGCGCAATGATGCTCTAGTTTTGAACTGGACATACTACGCAAATCATTCAATTTGTGTGTTAGGGTAATTAAATGCCTATATTATCACCCTTAAACCATCATTGAGATCATATATGTTCATTATATGCTAAGTAGTCTCTCTCTTTTGCATTGGTAAGCTCTATAACACCCTAAAAGCACCATTTTTGTTATAATTAGAGGTTTCTTGATACTTTGAATTATGTTATTGAATTATTTTTTGTTATTCAGACAACTGATGATTAATATATTAATTGTAGGATATAAAGAACTAGCTATGGCGAGTCAAACGACCTGAAGATCTAGGAATTTGGTGCCTTCTACTTCAACTTTTGCGCCTGAAATTTCTTCCCTCCAGGTAGAGGTTTTAGTGACTGATATGACCTATCATACCGAAGAAGATAATTCCTTGAGATATGATGATATACATAGGATCTTCAATACTAGAGACTTTCCTCTTGAAGATGAAGACCTCAAAGTGTATCAGAACATCCAAAAGAGTGAAATTCACCAAGTAGTTGCACAGCCTGCATTATTCCCTTACAATGAAGCATCCCATTGGTTCTTTAAGAAGTTTGACCCTAGAACTACCACCTTATGAATAAATCCATATGAAATATAGCATCCTTGCATCTTGAAGACATCAGTACAAGATATCACCTTCTTGGACTTGTGTTCTCCCTCAATGAGCCATTCCTAAAGGGGTTTGCTCAAAATAACAAAGGCCCAACCAAGTTAATAAAGAATTGGTGGTTAGATGAAGACAGAATTTTCAAGCAAGGGAAAAATCTTATCCCTACATAAGAGTTCAAGGCATCATACAAAAGGTTGATAGCGATGTTGAATCGGTTATATGGCGAAGAGAAATGCACACATTTTCAGACATATTGGTTACTTATGGCCCATACCATTGTGAAGATTGGACAAGTGTTCAACTGGGTTGAGATATTGACTTTCAACATGCCTCAATTTGAAAAAAGTACTAGGTATGAAAAAGCCTTGTTTCTACATGTCATATTATTTAATTGATGTCATTTGTTCCTCAATTCCATTTCCCAACCTTGGATGGAATTGGGACCAAGATCAACCCCTATATATGTGTATTGTTTCGAGCCTTGGAACATAAACTATAAGAGGTATATATATGACATTTGTGATCATTTCCTCTCCCCTCTTTACACTATCATTTTTGGGTTCCCAAGGTATATAATTTCAAGTGAAACTAGAGCTGGGATGAAAGGGATAGCTAACTAGTACCTAGGAAAATGTTACACCTATATCAGAGTATATGGCACTATAGGAGACCCTCATATTTTTCCATACTTCATCCCAGATTGAATTTTAATGAGACAAATATCGCATCAAACCATAAGAACAGGGGTTACCTCCTTTCTCATGACAAATAGTAAAAAAATTGGCCTCCATTTCCCGTTCACATAGGAAATGGTAGCCTATTAAATGTGTTATAGCAAGATTTTCCTCACCCTATGCAATCTTTCACAGTCCACTTTTTCCATTTCGCTATGTAGAATTGAAGTAAATTTTTGCAAATACCATAGCTAAAAACATATTTTTTCAACATATACGTGCCTGCCTATATTACAACATGCATATACGCAGGTTACACCACTACGGCCAGCGTACATTGGGAAATGTGCCCAAAATTAAAAAATGGTGTTGGGTATCCATGTCACATCACGAGATCAATGATCCTTTTCCTTCCATATACTGGAAACATTCTGACTCGGCCATTCAGTTCCACTTGAAGGCTATAAATGGGCCAAATCCGAGCTATGGAAAAAGAGGAGAAAGAATTCAACTTTGAGAGCAAAATTACTCTAGAGCAATTATTCACTTCACATTGAGTCTGCATCCCTTTGTCCTTTAAGTCTAAACACATTGTTTAGCCCCCAAGATCTTCCCTTGGTGATTGAGAACTTCATTGTCTCTCTTATATGAGCTTGCCTTTGGTGGAGGATTGAAGTGGTGGAGTCCCAGCTGGAAGGAACTTAGTTTCTCGGTTGCGAACCGTGTCGACATGGAATTTTGTAACGCATTCACTTCTATTGATTATATCTTAATAGAAATTATCTTTTCTCGTCCAATTAATATCTCGCAAATATTTTAATTATTATTCCATTGGCATATTTGTTATGAATGTTGATGGATTATGCTATTGAATGTGCTAACATTATATATTATCACCATATGATTGTGTTGCTTGGTTGTTGAGGACTAGATGAAGGTATATTGCTTTGCACCAAGTGCTCAATGATGGACTTCATCGAAAGTCTAGACGAGGTAGGCCTATTATCTTCTCTTGCTAGCATATTTTTATATATAGAATACTTGATATTAGAGTTGATTTATGCAGTCATTTTTGTCTGTTGTGGTTTACCCCTATCCATAGAGAGATTCTCCTCATAACAGAATTGGCGACCATACTGGAGATAGAATCTTCTTTTTTGGTGTTTGGAGTTCTTTTTTCCTTAGATTTCTCTCGTTCACATTGAGTTTCTTGTCGTATGAATGATTGACAACTTATGTTCACTTTGAGTCTGAGTTTCTTAGCCTTCTCCTTATCCTAGCTGTGTTTTGACACATATAAGCGGGTTTTTTTCTTGACAGTTGCGTACATACGCGTCCTGTACTTATAAAAGCTACGTACATACATGATTTTCCCTTGAACAGTCATGTACATCAACCTTTTTTTCTTGATTGCTTGGTTTGGTGGTTGTTGGGTAGGTTTTGATGATTGTTGAGTCTTCTTGGGTCTCTGTGGTGACTGTTAAGTGTCTGTAGAATGACAGGAAACCTATCTTTGGTTGAATTTTTGGGCAGTACCTTTCTCATCATATTTTGATTTTGATTGTCCTTGCACCTTGGACTGGGTGTTTTGCTCCTTGATATCCTACTTGGGTTGTCTCGGTCTATACACAATATAGTCTTTATATCAAGATGGTGTTCAGTCCTTGCATTTTCATTCTCTTACATTGAAAATACAAAACTATTAGGCATTTTACATTGATTGGCATTTTGATCTCTTGAGTCTTTGTCATTTATCTTAGTGCATGTAAAGAAAGATTGCATTTTATTTAGAATTGCAAAATTGAATTGAAAATTGCATTTTTTGAAAAGCATATCATTTACTGGAAATTGAAGTTAGGACTTTGCATTGTATTCATATTCATTTATTTTACTTGTTGAGTCATAACATCACTAGTTTCACGACTGCACCTTTTTGAGTAAGAAAGGCCATTGAAATTAACATTATAATTTAAAATTGATTAGTAACGATTTTATTTTCTAGAGTGCACAAACTAGCTTAGGATTTAGAGCCTTGGAATAGGATTTTTTGAGTAAATTCTCCAGGGATATTAAATCAACATGTGTGTCTGACTAAGGGAGTGGAGAAATCCATTGTATAATCGGTAATATTAGGAGGCTCCACTTACACTAGAGTTAATCACGAGGTCACGTGAGGTCAGTTGAAGGGATATCCCCTCGATAACTTCTTAGCATCAGATATATTTCCGGGGATCTATTCGTATATGGGGATCTTGCTAGTGCCCTTACCTCTGTTAGAAGTGGTGCTTTCAAGGTTTTTGGATTTGCTACCCTTCCCATATGGTGGACCTGACTTACGACTATTCTCCTATGCATCGTTTATATCATGGTTTCTTAGTTTCTTGACTTAGGTACCACATAGGTTATTTGCAGGGGTTATTCTACAGGTACCCTAGGTGAGATAAGGGTCGGATAGCACACAACCTTTATGGAGGATTAACTGTCAGGAGGGATCTGACCAACTGGTTGTTAAGCCCATGAGGGCCCTTATAATTGATTCTATTTCCTCCAATATTTAGCAGCAAAGTCTCAGGCCCTCTTGGGCGAGGCATACCTACTTTAGGAAGGGAGGTCCCTTTCAGCCACTTTATCCTGTTTGTGTGCATATTTTCCATTTGATTTGTTTTTGGTGTGCTCTTTGATTATTAGTAGACCTTTGAGATTTTATAATGTGATTTCAGTTGTCAGTGTTATGGATAGTGGAGTTCTTGTGACTCCCTCCTTTACCGCTACCCCCCCCATGATGTTCACTCATTTCATGGGAGCGAATCCATCTACTTTTCATAATGGTATGCAGAATTATAACACACAGTATATGCCTTGGATCTCTAATCACTTTCCTATTGATATGACAAACGTGCCTTCACCCTTTCCATCCTCTCCCTGGCCCACTTATATGAATCCTAGTGTTGGATCCGGGGGAACCATGGCCCCGTCGTCTATGTATTCATTTGATAGGAGTCATGTCCCTCTACCAACTCTCATTGTGGGAATATAGAATCTCCCCTATTATGAATCTGGTCCTAACCATGTTTTTTCAAGAGACAGTACTCAAATGGGTGGTTATTCGACTTATTACACCCCATCTGTGTATCCTTCGTCCTCCATGCCAGTTCCTTCGAGAAATTTTCCCATGGTGGGTCCACATATATTCTCGGGTCTTTCATACGTGGGGAATCATTTTTATGGTTCGGGATACCCTCTTCACGGCACCCCTTCACATGGGGGAAACATATATCCTCACTTGAATAATCCTTATAATACTTTTGTTTCTTCACAAACATCTGCTTCAGTGATGATTCCCATACAAACCTCTATGGATCAATTACATGGAAGATACTACCTTTTTGGATAGGGACATGGTGTAACCTAGGACCCTTACTGGCCCGCAATGTCTCAAAACCAGTCTTTCCCGAGACCTTGGTCTCAAATGCCACAACTCACCACCATCGCTAGTCTAGTCACTTTCAGTCATACTGGAGCTCCATCACCAACCATTACTAGTCATGTTGGAGATTGGTCGATGACCTCTGCAAGTCATGTTGAAGACCCACAACCAGTCATTGTTATTCATGTTGGGGGCATCACTCTAGTCGCCATGAGTCATATCGATATCACATCTCCAACCTCTATACATCATGTGGGATATGAACCTCCAGCCTCTGTCAGTAACGTTGATAGCATGTCACCAGCCATTGTAAATGACAATTGGGGCATTCATACGATTGAGAATCTTAGATGTGTCAGATGGAAGACCAAATTCCTTTGCAGGACTTGTGAAGGAAATCACCTTACTCATTTGTGTCCTGCTACTGTGGGGATACCAGAAGTGTGGTTATCACCTGGGGGGCCTTAAGGTTCTGAGGAATCTATGGTTTCCCCACACTCTATTTCTCCTTTGATTGACACGACATTCATACTGATGCGTCTCCTAGCCTTGTTGTCACACATCCTATTCAACCAATAGTTGAAGAAGTGTCCTTACCGACGTAATTTCCGGTCAATCCAACCCTTCCCTTGGAGGGTGATGTGTCCTTCACCCATGTCATTAGAATTTCTAGTACTGCACCTTCTAAACAAGAGAGAGTTTTACTCTCTCTGAGTACTCTCCCTTCAAGTCTTGGAGAATTTCCCTTTGATTGGGATGGTCTTGTGGGATATCCAATGCCTCCTCCTATGTCCTTTCAATTAAGAGACATTATCTGATATATCATGGAGAAGGTAAACTCCGCTAGCACTTTATCCTCCTTGACTTGGAGAGATTTGGATTTTCCCAAGCTTGTGTCAGCTATTCGTAAGATGTTGACCTTTCACATAAGTCCAGCATGGGAGCTTTGGCCTCCCCCATGACATGTCGCCTAGAAACCTCTCAGTGATTCTGATTTAAGCTCTTTTTCGATCCATCTAAAAAGTGAAAATATTTTTGAGTGAATTTGTCCCTTTCACACTCGTTAAATTGGACTTGAAAGGTCATGAGTCTTGGTTAATCTATTTTCCAACTCATTTTCAAAAAGAGAAAAGATTGTCGAGTGAACTTGTCTCTTTCACACTCGTAAATTGGATTTGAAAAGATGTCTATTTGGTACAATTTTATCCATTTTTCAAACCAAGTAGACTAATATTATGAAAAAGGACATTTTTTTGGTGTTAAGTTGTGATTGCATCTCATGCCCTTGCTTGTAGTATTGAGCCTATTTCCAGTTCTCACTTTGCGTTATAAACTGTTTGCCTCGGCAGTTTTTCATCCTCAACCAAGAATAGCCTTGTTTATATCCTTCACAACTTGACAGCATATACCCAGGAGGGAACATTCCCCCAAGTGTCCATATCCCGTATGCACCTCCTTACATTGAGCATAGGTATGTTCCACTGCTGGAACTAGTTTTTCTTACTTGTGACACTTGTTCCCTCCTCTATATCATAGCATTCATTTGACTATGAAAAAACAAAAAAAGATGAGCGGGAAAGGACTATTATCTTATATTGGTAGCAGTCGTGTCACCTTTGAACAAAGCAAAAAAAAATTGAGTCCACTTGTCATCATAATTTTGGGTTTAGCATGGACTTAGGAAGATGAGCTCGTTATAGAGATTTTAATCCCCCAACTGATTACTCTTTGAGTACCTATGGAGAATTTGATTGATGCCTTTTTCATCTCATGGTTTAATCATTGATTCTATGCTGCCAGAGTCTTCCATATGTCTCATGCTCTTGTTCAAAGGATGTCTATCAACCTATGTTGGTCATTCCTGAGAACTATTGACTTTGTATGTCGTTCATAACCTCAGTTTGTCTCAGAATCACATGAATTTGTAGTCCTATTGTGCACCATGTTCCTACTTTCCTCATTAGTAGGTAACCTTGAACCCAACAGTCGACATTTCATCATTGGTCGTTGACTGGGTGGTTTCCCTTGTGTTCGATGGAAAGACATCTATTCACACATTGGGATTCATGCAGTGTCTTGGATGCCATTAGCCGTATTGGTGGTTTCCTCACCTTTGTCAATATATTTCCTCATTGGATGTTATTCAGAGGGTCTTTTTCGTGTACCGCTTGCACCTAGCACATGTGAAAGATGCATAGGGTCGTTGGTTTTTGAACATGTTCATCATCCGATTTCCTCCAAATGATCAACCTCTTGCTTTGTACCTCGTGTTGAATGATGAGAGATTTCTTAATTCTCTCCTTTCAGCGGGTCTCCTTCCATCGAATTCATCTCATATATTCTAGAGACGAGACCTAGAGTTCTATGAGTACCTAGAGGTTTCCAGTCATTAGTGGCAGGTTCTCTCATCATCGATAGTTGGAAATACATCAATGTCTCATGATCGATGGATTCTTCAAGTGTTCAACCCTGACTCCTTTATTCACACTTGTAAGAATGTACTTGGTGCCTTGATACCTACTTTCATCATCGGTAGGTTGTCTCACATTTGTTAACGGTATACCTCAATGATCGGTAATCAAACGAAGTTTCATTGTGTTTGAAATCAACTCCTTTATTCACATGATGTAGACTTTCACCTTTGGCGGATTGTGTAGAAGAATTGAAGACATCATTTTACAGTCGCAGATTTCCTGAGTTGTTGCTACCTTTTCATTGGACCAATACCTATGTGACTTCAGTGATAATGGGAGATCAGATTTTATTCCATTGTATACAGATATCTTCAAATTGATTTTGAGACTAGTTTTACTGGGCCTTTTTCGTGACTATGATAGCCTTTGGCATGTAACCACATTTGTATTTTCCTATTCATGGCCATGGACAATTGTTTGGTATATTTTCACATGGATCTGCAGTGTAATTCAAATTGGCAGCCATGTATGCAAAGTCAGTACATATTGTAATGAGCAACTAGTTCTTCCAGCTGGGTCCCCATTACTCCACTTTTGGGTCTTATAATGTATTTCGGCCATCACAGATACTCCTCTGACCTCACACATTAGGGGGCATCTGTTATAGAAAGATTTTCCTCAACCTGTGCAATCTTGCACAGAGGGTCTTTTTCCATTTCCCTATGCAGACTTGAAGTCCCTTTTTGCAAATCCCAGAGCTAAAAACATGATTTTTCCACATATACGCATCATGCCTATATTACAGTATGCGTATATGCAGGTTGCACCACTACAGCCCGCGTACATTCGGAAATGTTCCCAAAATTAAAAAATGGTGTCAGGTTTCCATGTCACGTCATGATATCAATGATCCTTGGCCTTCCATATACTGGAAACATTCTAACTCAGCCCTTCAATTCCATTTGAAGGCTATAAATGGGCCAAATCCGAGCTATGGAAAAAGAGGAGAAAGAATTCAAATTTGAGAGAAAAGTTACTCTGGATAAATTATTCACTTCACATTGAGTCTGCATCCCTTTGTCCTTTAAGTTTGAACACATTGTTCAGCCCCCAAGCTCTTCCCTTATTTATTGAGAACTTCATTGTCTCTCTTATATGAACTTTCCTTTGGTGGAGGATTGAAGTTGTGGAGGCCCAACTAGAAGGAACTTAGTTTCTCGTTTTTGAACCGTGCCAAAATGGAAGTTTGTAATTAATTCATTTATTTTGATTATATCTTAATATAAATACTCTTTTCTCGTCCAATTAATATCTCAAAAATATTTGAATCATTAGTCCATGGGCGTATTTGTTATGAATGTTTATGGATTGTGTTATTGAATGTGCTAACATTATATATTATCACAATATGCTTGTGTTGCTTGGTTGTTGAGGACTAGTTTCAAGTATATTTTTTTGGGCCAAGTGCTCAACGGTGGACTTCATCGAACGTCTAGACGAGGTAGGCCTATTATCTTGTCTTGCTAGCATATTTGTCTATATAGCATACTTGATATTAGAGTTAATTTATGCAGTCATGTCCATCTGTTGTGGTTTACCCCTAGCCATAGAGATATTTTCTTCGTAACAAAATGGGAAACATACCATAAAAGAAGTAGAGGCTCTGCAAGATTTATGTTTATGCCTAGGAAGTGCAAAAGGACATGACCTACATGATCTCGCAGTGATTCATGTTAGATCCATGGGTCTTAATAATTCTAATATTCATGTGGTATATTTTGATGAAGACAGTTTCAAAGGAGTTTTGTTTTATGAAGAGGTATTGCAAAAATTGCCTGATGATGCTATCGGGCAAGAACTCCAAGATGAAAAAGAAGAAATGAAGAAGTTTCACCAGAACCAGTTTCTAATATTTTTGCAAGAGGATCAAAATAAATTAATCACCAAAGAGAAAGAGAAGATAAAGAAAGATAAGGAATTGGAG
>JZKD02S1647519.1:86533-100561 GCA_000966675.3 Picea glauca | reverse complement strand
GATGGTAGTATGAAATAGTTCCTTCTAGTTCAACCTTCCACCCTTTTTTGGTATGCATATAGTATTTTATGTTGATCTTCCAAAGACATACTATCCACGCATGCTCAAAGTAGAAGCAAAGGTTTTAGGACCAACAAATGTGGACTTAGGCCATATGGTGTCATCCTTTATTGATAAAATTATTTACCAATAGATCAAGTCTATTTGACATAATGATATACCTTTCTTTAGATTAGGGCCAAGCAGTGTCCATATTAGGAAAAATGGTTTACAATTGAACAGATGGAAATTCAATTTCCCTAGTTGCGTCTTGAAACAATGAGTATATATATATATAAGAAAAACTCATTGTATTTGATATCTCAATAGGAAATAAAAATAAAAATAAGCTAGCCTTTTGGCTCAGTTCATCTTCCCTGATACTAACCTAGACATATACATTTCATCTTCCAAAAGAGATCCATATATGATATGTGCATAGCCATACAAAATCAATCTAGACAAAACCTAACATAACTAGAATTGTCTTTAACCTCCAAGAAAACATAATTATATATCTACCCCAAGACCTATCAACCAAACATCAAAAAATAGACAATTGAGTAGCTTCTAGTATAGCATTGTCCTTGTATTGACATTCCCACAAGGAGCCTTGTAGCATGATGGCTTATTTTGACAACATATCCTATTTTTTATTAAAATCCATGTAGATATGGAAAAATGAGGCCTCCTCGAACATAGATATTTTCTCCAAGCATAGTGCCATGATTGGCTCCAAGACCAAATATGTAATATTAAATTTTCCATTATCCCAATCCATCAACAACTTAAAATCTCCAAGAACTTGCAAACACCTAATATTTTTTTCAAGTGCCACTTTCATCAACATCTAGAGGGTGTAGAATTCAACCATGTTATTTGCTCCCAGTCCTGCTCCATATTTTAAGGAGAAGAAGTGGTAATTATCTAAAAAGAGTATGACTCCATCCCCACACATTTTTGGAGAACCTTGATAAGCTCCATCAAAGAAGTCCCAAGGATTTGTGAAATCAATATGGGGATCATGCAATACCCTTTGGGATTTAATATTAATAATAATATCAAAATTGATGCCCAAAATAATTTTTAATTTTTTTTCTAAATAAATTTTGGTCGTCGCATAATCGACGACAACTTTTATCGATGCGATGGTTTTTCTAGATAAACATCGAAAAGATGTCTTCGCCTATGCAACAACAGTTTCTATTGATGCAACGATTTTCCTATATAAACAACAGAAAGTTGTCGTCGAATAGGTGACGATAACTTCTATTGATGCGTCGGTTTAGCTACATAAACAACAAAAAGTTGTTGTTGAATAAGTGACGACATCTTCTATTGATGCAACGGTTCAACTATATAAACAACGAAAAGTGGCATCGAATATGTGACGACAACTTCTATTGTTGCATCGGTTTAGCTACATAAACAACAAAAAGTGGTCATCGAATATGTGACAACAGATTCTATTGATGAGTCGGTTTAGCTACATAAACAACAAAAAGTTTTTGTCGAATAGACGACGACACCTTCTATTGATGCGACGGTTCAGCTATATAAACAACGAAAAGTGGCATCGAATATGCAACGACAACTTCTATTGTTGCGTCGGTTTAGCTACATAAACAACAAAAAGTTGTCGTCGAATATGCGACGATGGCTTCTATTGATGCGTCGGTTTAACTATAAAAGGTGTTGTCACAATTTAGAAGAAAAGTTGGTTTGAGATTGTTTTCCTATATCGTCGCTTATGCGACATTTGATCAAGTTCGTCGCAAATACCACATCACCTAAATCGATGTTTCAAAGACTCTAAATTTGTCACCATATCAACGACATAATGTCGCAATAGATTCAAAACAACCATCACAAAATGGGCCAAATATGCTAGTGTTGTAATGCCTATAAGCTTGTAAAATAGTATAAATAAGAATCTAGGAGGTCTAGGTCGGGGTTCTGGTTTTTGTCTGTTCGGTTAAGTAAATATCAAAAGTATGTTGATAAGAAAAATATTTGTTGAGTTGTAGAAGAGTCGTGTAAGGTAGATTTTGAGGGTTAGGTCACAGGCTGAGGATCTTGGTGTGATCTGGTCCACCTCATAGAGGATATTGAACCTCTTCATGATTGTATGATGGAAGATGTAATGCATGCAGCGCCATATTTTTCATCAAACTGAATAAAAGAGAAGAGAAACTAGATCTTTGTGGATGTATCCCAGGTGGGAGTGAACCATGGTAAAACTTGTGTCATGTGTGATGTTTCTTTCATGTTTAATTTATGTCAATGGTTATTTTATGAATTAATGATTAACTAGGTATAGAAGGACGCATGCATGAGCCTGAATATGAATGAATCTGAGAGATACTCAATGAATAATCAGAGTAATGCCTGAGGAAGTTAAAATACATTCCCATATCCTCACTCATTCCTAGACTACAAGCACTTGAGAATTGCATTAACCCATAAATCTATCTCAAGTGAGACTACGCAGTGCACTCTGTGCATTGTGTTACCTTCTGGTTTACCAGGAGGACCGATAGTTTTAGATCTTTTTGTTGGAACATTGATAAGATCTGAACCTAGGTCAGACAAAGAAGTGGAAGAGATATTTAACCCAACATGTGGGCCATTCACCACTAGAAAATCCTCATTATGGAATGATTCACTCTCCCCTTAGTCTTATAAGCACTAGCATAGCGTTGTGCATGACCAATCTGGGGGAATGTCTGACCAATGTTGAAACATCAACATTCATCACTTAGCCAAATCATCATGGCTAATCCTGTGTATCATCCTCTTCCACCAAGTCAGCATGACCACTCTAGGAGGATATTTGCAATCTTATCATCTGTGGATAAGTATTGGAGCTTCACTTCTCCCTTATGTACCATGTATCGAATGAAGTCCTACAAGAAGATTCTGAAGTTTCACCACTTCATGAATTGCGACACTGGTTGTGACATACTCTGTCTCTACTATATTGAGTGTTACAGAAGCCTACTTCCATCTTATCCTGGAAATCGTAACTGATTCCAAGATGAAGCAGCATCCTAAGGTTTTCAATCTATCTACTACACTCCCTGCTCAATCAGAATCCATATATCCATGCATCCTCACTTCATTACTTGAGAAAATTTGTATCCAATTGTACCATGATTTGTTGCCACCCACTGGAACTGCCTTGGATTCAACCAAATACTGGCTCAAGGTGCTCACTGTAAAGAAAACATATGGTTTGGCATTAACCAGGTACATCAAGGATCCAATATACTGCATGTACATCATGGGATCCACCAAATCTGTATCTGAAGTAGAATCAATCAACTTCTTCATATTTGTCTCCATGGATTTGCAATCCATCATATCGAACCTCATCAATATCCCCTGACTGAGGAAGATCTCATCTGATCTTTGTCACGCCTCCAATCCTATAGTACATCTAGCCAAGATCCTTCATCTCAAGCTCTGAGGTCAACTCCATATTACACCATAAAAAGAGTTATTATAACACCCTTGTTTCCCCGAGTTTGTAAATATTATTATTATTGTGAACAGACCTGTCATGTGAATGTTGGAAAAACAATGAACCTTTCTATAGAAGGTAATGTATATATTTTGTTATTATAAGAAAATGAAATTGTGGCATTACTGATGAAAGGGGGGGGTCGCTAGTATAGATTATTATGGGTGAGAGGGATGTTAAGGGGAATGAGTAATGGTTGAGATGACCCCTTCCAGGCCAATACTCTACTGGATATAAATTTCTCAGACCCAAAATAGTCTTCTGACCTGGAAAATTTAATTAACAGTCAGGCTGGTAGTTGGAAATTCTTCCTCAATAGTCAATGAGGAGATGGGTAGAGTACCCATCTGGAAACTTCCCAATTTGACCCATGAAATCTTGCTGGAAAAAGGAAAGAAAAGGAAGGAAAATCATGGGAAGAGGGCAGAAGATACACACGAATGGGTCCGAGGACCAACCAAGAAGAAGAAGAAGAGTGGGAAAGGCTCTCTAGTTCTGAAGAGAACTGAGGAATAAGTTGTTATGGGTTCAGTATTCCATGTACAATGTTGTATAATGAAGCTGATAAACGAAGTTGCAGTGATTGAGTGAACAATCACAACAGGCTCCCTTTCTTGGTGGATAGAGAACTCAACAGCCAGGATCATATGGGAAAAGGAGAGTAACATTTTTCCCTTGTTGTAACTGAGTAAAATCATAACCCCTCTCATGGCATCATGATCTATCTAGGGGGTGGTCAATTGAGGAATACTCCAAGAGAAATTTTGCCTATGGTTGGGTGGAAAAGGGCACGTCTTTCAGCAGTTTCCAACTAATTTCAAAGTTTCAGATAAGTGTGATTCTGAGTTTATATTGTATTGATTGGTTTTTTTGTAATATGTATTTTCTTGAGTCATATGATACCGTAAGATTTTATTTTAATTGAATTGTAGAAAATCGTGACTCTGATAGACCTAGTTGCCTGGGGAATTCGAAACAAAGATTGAATATGACATTTTTTCAAAGGATCTCAGCCTTCTTCTGTTTAGAAAAAGATAACTGTTAGTGATGGATTCAAAATGATTTTGGGGAAAATTGTACATTGATATCATGTCCTAATATATAGGAACTATACCTCAATCAACTATAGATAAACCACCATAGTTATACCTAGATCATCCTGGAAATCGTGAAAAATCCCTTTCTGAAACACGAAATCTGGACACAAGACTTTGACCCCTGTACTGGTTGGAAAGTCCTCAAACGGACCATCTAAGGACCAAATATGTAATTATAGAGTTGGGACAGACTCTACGGGACTTCCCCAGTCCTGTCAATCCCTCGAAAATACCTTCTCCTGTTATGTATTTCAAGCTCTGTAGAAAAAAAGGTGCTTCCTTCAAACCATTCTTCCAAGTTACTAAAGGCTCAAGTCTGCGGGCTTAACCAAATTTCGGTTAAGATTCAAGAGTATAGCCTCTAGGGCTTGTCAAATTCCCATATGAACATGACCCTAGAACCCTTCGCTACACTCAAAAGGATATAATCTTTCTATGCTTCAGGACTTCAGATGTCCAAGGCTTTAGGATGGTTGAACCTCATAACACTCAAATTATTCCGAAGGAAACCTTTAGACATGGTCACCTAATGGTTTGACCAAAAAATAGTGGTTCCTTATTCATCACCATGGATTCTTCTTTCTTGTTAAACCTTGACCAACTTCTCGGCCATGGGTATTTTCTGCATCATTGATCATGATCACAGATCAATGGTATAACCTTCATTCTCCTCCTCTTATGGATCTACAACGGATATGATACTTGAATTACCTACCTAATTGGATGGCTGACAGGATTTTGTTACTTTGTGAGTTAGAAACTCATCTAATCCCTAACCTTTCAACCTATTCTAAGTATTATTGGTTGAGGGGGTCATGAAGTAGTGTAGACTGGTACTTGTCAGTCAATAATCTCACTTATTCTATCCTTCCACTACTCTCGATTGAATGGTCAAAAATGATCCTGAAGGATCTTAGATCGATGGTCCACATGATTTTGGGATTTCATACTTCAATATTTTGACAGTGTGGGGTGGAACACAACTAGACTATGACTCAAAGGTTAGAGTATAGAGTAAGGAGTTATAGAACTTCAGCACTCTGGGTCTCCAAGAGAAATTGAAGGAAAAAGGGTATGGTAAACACCGAAACGTCGAATCGTTTCAATCCCCTTGTTGAAGTGTCACACTCTAATTGCATGGGCCTATGTATTCCATAGTGCCCAGGTAGGTCCACGTGGCATCATGGTACTAGACATGAGTTCGGAAATGGGACCCACCCTTGTTAAGTTTAAACCATGTGTTAAGTGTGGAAAAATTTCATTCATCAGATCCTTAAGGGTGGAAAGAGATCCACCATAGATCCCTGGGTGGAAGGAGACTTTGGGTCTCCAAGGGTGTTTTAGACCTGTACAAGAATGAAGGGTCGAAGGCCCGAAATTCACAAAGGCTCGAGGTGATATTCCTTGCAACCCTTCTCCCAAGGCCACATCGTTGTCAGAGGATGGAGATCTAGGCCACAACAGTGCCATGTCGGATGGTATGAAAGAAGTGGGTGCCACATGGCGAAGGGGTCGGCTTTTAGCCAATGATGCCTCAAAAATTTCAAGACATCATAACTTTCAATTTAGACTTCAATATTGGACAATTGTTTAGTCATTGGAAATCCCTCGGCCTACACAAGGCGATGGTGCCCTTATCTGAGAAATACAGGAAGATGTAAGAAAGTGAAAAATGATGCCCTGTCCCCTTTAAAAAGGAGTACTTAGGGGGTTGGGTGTGTGACAGAGAGGTATTTGAGTAGGAAACAACACTTGACCTGCTTGGGCTCATAAAAGAGTTGAATAAAAATTTTATTAGATGATTTTAAGGGGGAGGACATCTTACCCTACCCATCTATGAGAGTTTATTTAAGATTTACTATGGAAAAGAGTGAGCCATTATGTTGTTTTTACATATTTTAAATCTGAAACCATGTATTGTTGTTACATGTGGAATAATGAAGCTAATTTTTACCTGTGATGTTCATGAAAATTTGAGGACATATGACTAACAAAAAGTGTCGTTATCAACACTTAAACAGTTAATAGATAGCAAGGAAAATACCGCGTGAATAATGGTGACACATCATGAGTGTGGAGAAATATCACATAACAAAGAATAAGATTCTCATGAGAGGAAGGTGGTGGAAACCCCTCCAGATTTAGCTAAAAATGTAAGAATCCTTATGGAAGAATTATAAAGTTGTAAGGCAGACAATGAAAGGTTGACAAAAGAAGAGGAGAAACAAACTGAAATTAATGTAGTCTTGTTGCAAATCTTATCAGACGTATAGAGGCAGTTGCAACATGGACCAATGGCCAGTAATCAGAACAACAAAACAGGCCACTAGCGCCTAGAATAACGTCGGAGTTTAGTGTATTTGAGTACATGAATTGGGCTAATTGGATGGTGCAAAACCCAATGCCAACCGACTTGTTCAGTTGGGCATTGGGTTTAGCTCATGATTTAGCACCTAGTTTAGCTCTTGGTTTAGCGACTATATTATCTCCCAAAATAGTGCCTAAAATATCGTCGGAATTGGTAGTTTTTCTCTTGGTTTAGCTCCTAGTTTAGTGCCTAGTTTAGATCTTGGTTTAGCACCTAGATTAGCACCTAGATTAGCTCCCAAAATAGCGCTGAAATTGGAAGTTTTATCCCAATCATGATTCTTATTTTGCTTCAGGTGTATCGTCGAAAACAGCTTCTATTTTGGCTTCCAAATTTACGCCAAGATGTGCTTCCATTATTGCATCTTGTTTTTCTTCTAAAATTGCTTCCAATTTTACTTTTTTGTTTTCTACCTAAATTTCTTTTCTTTTTTATCTGTAGGTAGTGCCAAGGTTTGCTTCTGGTTTGGCTTCCATTGTTGCTTTTGGTTTGTCTTCCATTGTTGCTTCCATTTTTTCTACCAAAAATCCTTATTTTTTTTCTTCCAAAGTGCCAGCAGGTTTTGCTCCTTAATTAGCACTTAAGTTTGCTTCCAGAATTGCTTCCTTTTTAGCTCCATGGTTTGCTTTCTTTTATTTCCAAGGTTTGCTTCCTTTTTAGCACATGGTTTTGATTCTTTTTTAGGTCCAGGGTTTGCTTCCTTTTAGTGTTGGGATTTTCTTCTTAATTAGCATCCAGTTTTGATTCTTGTTAAGCAGCCAATTTAGCTTCCTACTTAGATCCAAAAATAACTCCAAGTATGGATTCAAATTTAATGTTTAGTTTTACTTCCATTTTAGAGCCACATTTTGCTTCCATTTTAACAACTCATGTTGCATCCTTTATAGTGTCCATTTATTAATTTAACTTGTTTTTATTTCAATTTAATTAGTTAAATATACCATGCCTCTTAAAAAACTTATATTATTATAGAGTAAGTCATAGTGCATTTGAATTATTTTATATGATAGCTTTTATAAATAATTTTTAGGGAAATGGACATCCATACAAACTAGCAACATCATTATACTTATTAAATCTCCATCTAAATAAAATCTACAACATACAGTATATATAAAATAACAAGATAATTATTATAACATCATCATCATCTATAATTAAAACTAGTCAAATATACCAATATTAAATAAGTATCATGTCAAACAACTTATATCTTTAATACGGATAATATCGTCATCATATATAACTACAACAAGTGAAAGCCAAATGTGCCACTAGATCAATAACATGTCAGAATGATACATGGCCAACAGTCGAAATAAGTCAAAATGATATATGTCCAAATGATATAAGTCAAAATGATAAATGATGTAACTCAAAATTATACATGTCAAAATGATGCAAGTCAAGATGATACATTTCCAAATTATATAAGTCAAAATGATACAACTCAATAATATGGTATTGCAGGTGAAAATGATACATATGATAGTAAACATGAAAAGAGGCATCATAACGATATATCAACAATGATCCATGATGGAGTCTATATGATCAATGTCATTGGCTACTACCAGCAACTAGGTCATCATCATCATCATTATCTTGATCATCATCATTGACATTCACGATGTCTTATGCATCTACCTCATCATCGTCGTTGTCCATGTCTATATCATACCCATTATAATCTGGATCTATCTCATGAGGATCAACTGGATCTTTTGGAAGACCTGTGTTCTGTAAAAAAGAACATTCAAAGTGAAAAGTTATTATTTATTTCATGCAATATTTAATTTTTGTGTTATATTTCTAATATTACAACATATGAAACGAAACCATAATCATATTACAACATATCAAAGTTTACATACCATAATAAAATTTCAAATAAGTTACAAATAAGATGTCATTCCAATGATGTAAAACATGCAACAATTGCAATAAACGTTAGTAAAGATCATAAAAAAAATTGTTATACATTTTAACTATCAACTGTAAATTTTGTTACATAACCGTAAGTGCCAACCCTCTCTATTTTGTGCTATATATGATTATGTTTTCCTATAAAATACTTTGAGAGTTAACTGGTCTATATATCTTCTTCTCTTATATTTTCACAAATGAATATTTTTCTAGGACATTTTGGCACTGTAATATGCTTCAAAGGTCCTTTGAGAATTAACTAGTTTATAGGTAATTATGAAGATGCTCTCTATACTTATTCAACTAGACCACATCCAAATGTCAATCCTTCCAATGAAAAAATTCAATACATCAATCCCTAAAGGGTTGAAAATTATGACAAAAATGTAATAAAAGGTGTCAAGGTGTATTGCCTTACCTTGCCTTGCCATGCCATGCCATGCCATGTCATGCCTTGCCATTCCATGTCTTTCCTTGCCTTTCCATGCCATGCCTTTCTTTTTCATTCCTTTCCATGCCATGCCTTGAATTTCCTTTCCTTTCCATGCATTTCATTTCTTTACCATACCTTTCCTTTCCATGCCTTTCCTTACCATGCCATGCCATGTCATGCCTTTCCTTTTCATTCCTTGCATTGCCTTGCATTGCCTTCCCTTTGCATGCCATGCATTTCCTTTCCTTGATATTCCATGCCATGCCTTGCCTTTGCATGCTTTACCTTGCCATGCCTTGCCTTTGCATGCCTTACCTTGCCATGCCTTTCCTTTCCATGCCTTGCCTTTCCATGTCATGCCATGCCATTCCTTGTTATTGTATGGTATGACTTTCCATGCCATGCCTCTCCATACCATGCCTTGAATTCACTTTCCATGCCTTGTCTTTCCATACCATGCATTTCCATATCATGCCTTGTCTTTCCATTCCATGTCATGTCATGCCTTGCCTTTGCATTACTTTCCATGTCATTCCTTGCATTGTCTTACCTTGCCATGCCATGCATTGCCTTGCCTTGCCATGCCATGCCATGCCTTTCCTTGACATTCCTTGCCTTTCCATGTCATTCCATGAAATACCTTTCCTTGCCGCATCCATGCCATCCCATGACATGCCTTGCTATCGTATGGTATTCCTTTCCATGCCATGCCTCTCCATACCATGCCTTGCATTCAATTGACGTGCCTTGTATTTCCATACCATGCATTTCCATATCATGCCATGCCTTGCCATGCCTTGTCTTTGCATGCCTTGCCATGCCATGCCATGCATTTTCTTTCCTTTCCATGCCATGCATTTCCTTTCCATGCCATGTGTTTCCTTTCCATGCCTTGTCATGCCATGCCATGCCATGCCTTTCCTTTGCATGCCTTTCCTTGTCGTTCCATTCCATGCCATGGAATGAATTATTATGGTATGGTATTCCTCTCCATGACATGTCTTTCCATACCATGCCTTCCAATGCCATGTCTTGCATTCACTTTCCATGCCTTGTCTTTTAATACCATGCCTTGCCATTAATTTCCTTGCCATGACATACCATATCTTTACATACCATACCATGTCATTCCATTCCTTGCTATGGTATGGTATGTCTTTCCATGACATGCCTTTCCATATCATGCCTTGTCATGCCTTCTCTTTCCATACCATGCCTTTCCATACCATACCTTGCCATGCCATACCATGCATTTCCATGACATGTTATGTATTTACATACCATGCCTTTACATGCCATTCCTTTCCAAACCATGCATTTCCTTTCCATCCCATTTCTTTCCATGCCATGCCTTTCCATACCATGCCTTGTCATGCCATGTCTTTTTTCTGCCCTACCATGCGATGACATGTCTTTCCTTGGTATGGTATGGTATGGTATGGTATTCCTTGCCTTGGTATGGTATGGTATAAATTGCCTTGGTATGGTATGCTATGGTATGCCTTTCCTTGACATGTCATGACATGCCTTGATATGGTATGGTATGCCTTTCCATGCCATGCCTTTACATACCATGTCTTTGCATTCACTTGCAATTCCTTTTCTTTCCATATCATTCCTTTCCATACCATGCCTTTCCATACCATGCATTTCCATGCCATGCCTTTTCATGAATTTCCTTTCCATGCCATACCATGCCTCGTGAGCTGATGGATAATGTGGTCACCTAGTCCATGCCTAAACAAGCTTGTAGCATCTCACGAAACTCAAAAATGTTTCTCTATTAGGTTTTTATACCCCAAGGAGCTAGTGGTCAAGAGTCCCCAAAATGGTTTGGGATGCGACTTGACATTGGGCATATAAAATAAAATGAAACTTGGATTGAGGAACCATCATCTCTGTTGGATTCCTGGAATATAATTTCAGCTACAACACCCCTCACTCTCGGGTCCCATGCCTCGAAGGTTTCTTTATTCATTGATTTTGAGAACTGGAGTTTCACCCAGTAAGAAACAATCCAACATTTGGATTAAGGGGTCCAATTTATGAAACCGTCTCTCGGGATTGAATGGGCAATGTGATCACCTAGTCCATGCCTAAAAAATATTGTAGCATCTCACGAAACTCAAAAATGTTTCTCTTTTAGGTTTTTATCCCCCAAGGATTTATTGGCCAAGAGTCCCCAAAATGGTTTGGGATGCAACTTGAAATTGGGAATATAATGAAAACTAATACTCGGATTGAGGAACTGTCATATCCTTTGGATTCCTGGCATAGAATTTCATCTAGACCACCCCTCACTCCGGGGTCCCATGCCTCAGAAGTTGTTTTTCATCAATTTTGAGAACTAGGGTTTTGCTCAGTAAGAAGCAATGCAACATTTGGATTTAGGAGTCCAATTTATGAAACCGTGCCTCGGGAGTGGATGGATAATGTGGTCACCTATTCCATGCCTAAAAAATCTTGCAACATCTCACAAAACTCAAAAATGTTGCCTTGTTAGGTTCTTATGCCCTGAGGAGGAACTGGCCAAGAGTCTGTGAAATGGTTTGGGATGTGACTTGCAACTGGGCATAAAATGAAAATCGAGACTCAGATTGAGGAACCGTCAACTCTAATGGATTACTGGGATAGGATTTCAGCTAGAGAACCCCTCACTCCTAGGTTCCATGCCTCAAAAGTTTCTTTACTCATGGATTTCAAAAACTAGTGTTTTGCTCAGTTTGAAACAATTCAACATTTGGATTAAGGGCTCCAATTTATGAAATCATTCCTCAGAAGCGGATGGACAATGTGGTCACCTAGTCCATGCTTAAACAAGCTTGTATCATCTCACGAAACTCAAAAATGTTTCTCTATTAGGTTTTTATCCCCCAAGGAGGTATTGGCCAAGAGTCCCTAAAATGGTTTGGGATGCAACTTGCAACTGGGCATATAAAGAAAATCGAGACTCATATTGAGGAACCGTCATCTCTATTGGATTCCTGGCATAGGATTCCAGCTACAACACCCCTCACTCCTGGATCATATGCCTCAGAAGTTGTTTTTTTCATCAATTTTGAAAACTAGGGTTTTTCTCAATAAGAAGCAATGCAACATTTGGATTTAGGGTTCCAATTTATGAAATCATCCCTCAGGAGCAGATGGAAAATATGGTCACCTAGTCCATGCCTAAAAACGCTTGTAGCATGGCCACATGTCCTTGAATGGCTTGAGGAAGCGATTTGCAACTCACGATAAAACTCAAATTGGGACTCGGATGCACAAACTGTCAGTTGCATGGGATCCAGAGCATCAGGTTTCAGCTGTTGGGGCCCCTACACTATCATTTCATTGACCACAAAATTGTTTGTTGGAGTATCTCCAGCACTAAAGTTTTGGTCAATGAGGCATAGTGCAATTTCTGAAGAGGAGGTCATTTTTCAAGAACATTGTGTCGGGTATTTTTGGCTAGTGCAGTCGTGTGGTCCTTAGTCAACATACTTGTGGGAGCTGACGGAACTCTATTACGCTGCTCGATTTGGATTTTATGCCCCCGAACCAAATTGACCACGTGTCCCTGAATGGCTTGAGGAGGTGAGTTACAACTTGCAATAAAACTAAAACTAGGACTCAGATGCACGAACCATCAGTTGCATTGGATCTAGAGCATTGGGTTTCAACTAGTGGGGTCCCTCCACTATCATTTTGTTGATCGAAAAAACGTTTGTTGGAGAATCTACGGTACTAGGGTTTTGGTCAATGAGACACAATGCAATTTCCGAAGAGGAGGTTGATTTTCAAGAACACTATGTCGGGTGTTTTTTACTTGTGTAGTCGCCAAGCCAATAAATGATATTAACTAAGTTACAACATGAAAAATATAACATCCCTTAAAACAAGTTATCATTAAAAGAAAGGGGGATGAAAATGGTATGGTATGCATTGCCTTGCCTTGCATTGTATGGTATGGTATGGTATGGTATGCATTGCCTTGTCATTGTATAGTATGCATTGGCAATGGTATGGTATGGTATGCACTGTATGGTATGGTATGCATTGGTATGGTATTGTATGGTATGCATTGGAAATGGTATGGTATGGTATGGTATGGTATGCATTTCCTTGCCATTGTATGGTATGGTATGGTATGCATTTCCTAGCCATTGCATACCATACCATTGCCTTGTATGGTATGGTATACCATGTGTGTTATGCATGGTATGATATGAATTTCCTTGCCATTATATGGTATGCATTGGAAATGGTATGGTATGGTATGGTATAGTATGCATTGGTATGGTATGGTATACATTGGCAATGGTATGCAAAGGCAATTGCAGCTTTATGCATTGGTAATGGTATGCATCGCCTTGCCATTGTGTCGCATGCATTGCCTTGCCATTGTATTGTATGCATTGGAAATGGTATGCATTCGCAATGGTATGGTATGGTATGCCATTCTTGTTATGCATGGTATGGTATGAATTGGAAATGGTATGGTATGGTATGGTATGCATTGGTATGATATGCATTGGCAATGGTATGCAAAGGAAATGGCAATGGTATCCATTGGCTTGTATGGTATACCATTGCCTTGTATGGTATGGTATACCATTCATGTTATGCATGGTATGATATGCATTGTCTTTCCATTTATGGT
>JZKD02S1647519.1:62566-84069 GCA_000966675.3 Picea glauca | reverse complement strand
ATGGTATGCATTGGTATGGTATGGTATGGCATACCATACCATCGCCTTGTGTCGTATGGTATACCATTATGTTATGCATGGTATGATATGCATTGCCTTGCCATTGTATGGTATGGCATGGTATGCATTTTATGGTATGGTATGCAATGGTATGGTATGGTATGGTATGGTACGGTATGGTATGCAAAGGCAATGGCAATGGTATGCATTGGAAATGGTATGCATTGTCTTGCCATTGTATGGTATGGTATGGAATACCATACCATTGCTTTGTATGGTATGGTATACCATTTTTGTTATGCATGGTATGGTATGCATAGCCTTTCCATTGTATGGTATTCATTGGCAATGGTATGGTATGGTATGGTATGGTATGCATTGTATGGTATTGTATGGTATGCATTGGAAATGGTATGCATTTCCTTTCCATTGTATGGTATGGTATGGTATGGTATGGCATACCATACCATTTCCTTGTATGGTATGGTATGCATTGCCTTTCCATTGTATGGTATACATTGGAAATGGTATGGTATGCATTGTATGGTATAGTATGCATTCGTATGGTTTGGTGTGCATTGGCACTAGTATGAAAAAGCAATGGAAATGGTATGCATCGCCTTTCCATTGTATGGCGTGCATTGGTAATGGTATGCATTGAAAATGTCAATGGTATGCATTTCCTTGCCATTGTATGGTATGCATTGGCAATGGTATGGTATGGTATGCATTGTATGGTATGGTATGCATTGGTATGGTATGGTATGGTATACATTGGCAATGGTATGCATTGGAAATGGTATGCAAAGGAAATGGAAATGGTATGCATTGACAATGGTATTCATTGCCTTGCCATTGTATGGTATGCATTGGAAACTTTATGCATTGTGTAGTATTCCAGATATAAAATAGTATGCAGAACATAAATATTTTAGCTAGAAATGAAAAAACAACAATGATATAACCATAACAATACCAAAATAACACCAGAAAGAGCACCTTGATTAATGATAGAAATTTTCACTTGCTGATTTGAGGGGGAAAACTCCATCAGAGAAGAGCTCTATTACAATAATATTCAAGACAACATTTGTCCTACCCTCTACTCCTATTTATACTAAATCTATCTATCCAAAAGAACAATCTAGAGGAAGATCCTTCTAGAAATAGAAGCTTCTATTAGGTCTTCTTACATTTCACTTATTATTCTTATTGCTATGCCTTATTAATATTGGCCTTTATTACATGGAATTATATTATTCTACCTACGTGAGGGGTTAGGGAGGTTAGGTCCCTAACATGCCCTCCCCCTTGAAGAACAACCTTGTCCTCAAGGATTAAGATGAGGAAATTGTTGTAGAATGGTGGTTGGATCCCAGGTGGAATCTTCTGGAGTTGTATCTTTCCATTATACTAACAATTCCTTGATGGTGCATTGATGGAGTCAATTCTCTCGCTAGGCCAGGACAGCTTGTGGCTGAAACCAGATGGAACCTTCTTCATCCAACTCAGGGAGACTAGTTTGAGTTTGGCACTTAGTTCTAATCACCTTCTTTAAGAAGGAAACATGAAAAATAGGATGGATCTTTGACTAACTGGGTAGAGTTAATTGATATGCCATCGATCCCACACACTTGAGAACTGTATAAGGACCATAAAATTTGGGAGCAAGTTTCTGACAGTGTTCATCTTTGAGTGAAGCCTACTTATAAGGTTGTAGTCGTAGAAACACTTAGTCCCCTTCAACAAATTGTCATTCAGAACGACCTTGATCTGCTTATTTCTCCATGCGATTCTGAGCCATGACCAAATTTTATTTGAGGGCACGAAGAATATCCTCTTGGACTATAAGATGTTTTTCAACCTCCTGAACCTTCGAGACCCCTGGCATATATGAGATAATCGATGGGGAATTTTGGGCATAGACTGCTTCAAAAGGAGTCATGCGAGTAGTTGTATGCTAAGACGTATTGTACCACCATTCAACTAGGGGTAACCATTGAGACCACCAATTTCGCCTCTCAGATGCAAAACACCTCAAATATGTTTCCAAACATTTGTTGACAACTTTAGTCTGGCCATCTGCCTAGGGGTGATAAGCAGTGTCGAGATGCAATTGGGTGCCCTGTAGCTTGAACAATTCTTGCCAAAAATTGCTGGTGAAAGTGGGATCTCTATCAGATACAATAGAATTAAGCATGCCATGAAGCTTGAAGATATTTTCCATGAATATTTGAGCCATTGTAGAGGCATTGAATGTGTGTTGAAGAGCACACAAATTAGCATATTTGGAGAGACGATCTATGACCACCATGATGATTGACTTATTTCTAGATTTAGGTAACCCCACAATGAAATCCATAGAAATATCTCACCAAATAGCAGGGGGAATCAGAAGGGGTTGGAGTGTGCCCAAAGCTTTGACAATTTATCCCTTGTTTCATTTACATACCTCACATTCAGCCACAAAGGTGTGAACGTCATGTTTCATACCATCTCATAAAAAAGAACGTTTGACCCGTTCATAGGTTTTGGTAAACCCTGAATGCTTGGATATGGGTGAGGCATGAAGTTCAGAAATCACTGTGGATTTAAGTTGTCATTGATTGCATAAATACAAATGACCTTTGTAGCGAAGCTCTTCATTGTGTCAAGAGTACCTTGGAGAAACTGAAGAATTGTGTTGCAATTGATGGAGCATGCTAGAAATTGTGGGGTCTTGCAGCCATTTTCGACGAACAACTTGGAGCTAATCTGGTACAATGAAAGAGAGTGAGAAAAGGGACCCATCTTCTTCATATTTCCAGGAAAGAGCATCGACCGCTACATTTCCCTTTCCCTTATTGTAAATGATATCATAATCATAGCCAAATAACTTGGTCACCCATTTTTTTTGTGTCAATGATAAAATTTGTTGTTCCAAGAAATACTTGAGACATTGATGATCAATTTTGATTTGCAAGCGCTGACCCAATAAATAAGAACGTCATAGATCCACATCATGAAAAATATATTTCATAAATAGATTGGCCCAAATGTCTCTCTAAAATTTGTTTTCAAGTGAAGGCCAAAGGCCTACCATCTTGCATGAGGACGACCCCAATTCCTTTCCCAGAAGCATCACATTCCAATACGAATGTCTTTGTGAAGTCTAGAAGGTCTAGGACAAGGGTCGAGAACAAATCATATTTCAAGGCTTTGAAGGCATGGTCCACAACTTTAGTCCAAGTGAAAGTATTCTTTTTAAGGAGAGAAGTGAGAGTAGCTGCAATTTTTCCATAATTTTGAACCAACTTCCTATAATATCTCGTTAAACACAAAAAACCACGCAAGCTCTTAAGAGTTTTAGGGCAAGGCCAATCCTGCATAGATTTAATTTTCTTAGGATCCACTCGGACACCATCCTTGCCGACAATATGACCCATTTATTCCACTTATGAGGCATCAAAGGCACATTTATATTGTTTGAGGAAAAGTTGGTGCTTAGAGAGTAGATGGAGAACTTGATTCACATGGGAGAGATGGGATGGCCAAGTTTTACTATAGATGAGAATATCATCAAAGAAAACTAAGACAATATGATGGAGAAAAGGATGGAAGACATGATTCATAGGACTTTGGAAAGTGGAGGGAGCATTACACAAGCCAAATTCATAGTGACCCTCATGAGTTCAAAATGCGGTCTTTGGAATTTCTTCATCTTTCATATGGATCTGGTGGTAGCCAGAATGTAGATCCAGTTTGGTGAAGTATTGAGCACCACTCAATTCATCCAAGAGGTCATCAATGACAGGAATGGGGAATTTTTCTTTGATTGTGAGTTTGTTGAGGGCACGTAAATCAGGACACATGCGTCAAATACCTTGTTTCTTGAGTACCATGACCATGGGGGAAGAATAGGAACTAGTACTGGGACAGATAAGACATGCTTATAGAAATTCATGAACAATTTTCTCAATTTCATTCTTCTGGGAAAATGGATGACGAAAAGGATGAACATTGGGAGGAATATTTCCTAGGATGAGATGGATGGAATGATCATGGACTCCACAGGAAGGGGGAAGTTCTTTGGGAGTGGTAAAAATAACTTCGTGGTGGGAGAGGATAGATTGGAGGTTGGTATACACAAAAGGTGTCTCAACAACATGAATGGAGTGGAGTTGGGCTATAATTCCCGAATGACATTTTTTGAGGATATTTTCCATGTGATGGGAACTGATGATCTCAGGGGAGCCTATTATGATGCCTTGGAACTTATATTGTTGTCCCTCCTGTTGGAATTGCATGGTTAAGTCCTTAAAATCCATGAGAATGGGGCCTAGAGTGTGTAACCATTCAGAAACAAGAACAATGTCACAACCACCCATGTCTATATCAAACATATGGGATTTCAGATGATACTGACCAATTTGGAGTCGCACATTTTCACATCATCCCCCACATTTCATGGAACCGCCATTGGAAATCATGATTTGAAAATTATTGATGGCACGGATGTAACAATTGACTTCTTGGGAAATGTGGAAATAAATAAAATTATGGGTGCTTCCACTGTCCACAAGGATGATGACTTTGTTATTTTTTATGTAACCAATTAATTTGAGATTCTGGGGAGCAGAGAAGCCAATGAGGGAATTAAGTGAAATCACCGAGTCAACGTCTGGCAGATCAAGGGTGGGGTCAGATCAAATGGTGATGGTAATTCCTCCACAGGAAAAACAAAAACATCTTCTTCAGAAATATCCCCAGTCACAACCATAAAATATTTTGTTCCTTACACTTGTGCCCAGGGAAATATTTGTCATCACAATTATAGCAAAGACCCTTGAGTTGATGTTCAACCATTTCAACCCTGGTTAATTTCTGGATCTTGAGGGGAGTTACAGGAGGGGCATAATTGGTGGGTTTAGGGAAAGGAGGGTTTGTGAATATGGGAGGACACAAACTATTGTGCTTCCTTGGCTCGTTGAGTAGCTTCCAACCAAGTCTGGGGCGTGCCATGATAACATGGGTACGAATTTCATCTTTGAGGCCACTAATAAAGCATTCCCTAAATAAATAATCTAACATGCCCTCTATTCTGAAATATAAGTGATCAAATGTTGCAATAAAGTCTTCCATTATCCTAGACTACTTTAACTTGGTCAAACAGCCTAAATGGTGGGTGTCGGAGTCAAAGCGGTCATAAAGTTCTGCCACAAACTGTGTCTAAGAAACATACCCTTGGCGTGCCTTTTTTTTTTCATTGCCACCATTGTCATTATTCTGGATCCATATGTAGGACACCATAATGAAGCTTGGATAAATCATCAATAATTCCATGCTAAGAGAAATAATGTTCCATTTGGGTGACCCAGCCTGTGAGATATGATCCATCAAATTTTTTCACCTCAATACTGGGAGGGCGAAGGTATTGAGAAAAGTGGGTAGTATGAGTACCTTGGTAATGGGAAGAGTCATGGTCATCCTAATAAGATATATTTTCAAAAGAGGAAGGGTTCTAGGAATGGCCCATGAAGTGTTCAAAGGTGGATTTGAGGTCTTTGAGGTCTTTGGTATGGGCACATTGTTCTTGAAGGATCTGAATAGATGAATTGATTGAGCTAAGGTTTTCATTGATATTATTGATGTCCTCCTTGTTATGGTGGTTGTCATCAATCAAGGTATTGAGTTATTGGGCTCAGGTGGTGGCCATTTGGAAAAATGGGCAGGAAAATGGTATAGGGGAAAAACAAGGGGTCTGGAGGAGTGGGTGGGACCACTAAGAAGAAGGGTGTCAAATGATAGGTACCACTAGGATCAGGTCGAAAAGGGGGATTCAATGGGATAAGGGACAAATAAGGGTGTCGGAGAAGGGTCAGGTCCACAAAAACAATTGTGTTAAAAATGATAGGTATCACTAGAATCGGGTTGAGGAGAGGAAGCCAGTGGGATAGCTCCCAAATAAGTGTGTCAACGGGACCACTATACTCTTTCTTTTTTACTCCTCTAGAGTTATACTCCATCCTTAATAATACTGCAATGACGAAATTCCCAAATTCTTAACAAGAAGAAATGTGTATTAATTTCGTAACCACAATGCAGAAGGCATAGTTGCGCGGCAATAGATCTTGTCTGTTATGTTTTTGTTTCCATCCCAAGGGATAGGGTATTCAAGTTTTCTACAGGAAAGGGTTTTCCCTGTGATATATTTCTATGATATACATGCGGGGTCCAACAGTAGTACTCAGCCCAATATCTCAGGGCACCAACTAAAGAGGCTAGACCGTACCCTTAGCCGTACTACCTGAGTACCTAGGTACTAGAGAGTATCTTCTCGAGTGTTGTTCTCGGTGGAACTATAGCAGTCAGGTGACTGATCAGTTTATCTATGGAGGGCTTCAAGATATCTAGGTTGATCCATATACAGGTGTTTTCTGATGCGCTACCACTAAAAGGGGTACCAACAGGGATTACAAGGGTGGCCAATAGATGTGCACTTAAAAATCACTTGTAGTTCCTGCATGTATGCTTCCCCGACTGTAGATTTATGCACTGGACAATAGATCTATGTAGCTTTAAGATGTCGAAATACGTCTCTACCCTGAAAAAAATTAACCCACAATTTCCTGCCAAGGAAAGAGCTCTAATACCACTTGTAGTATTCCAGATATAAAATAGTATGCATAACAGAAATATTTTAGCTAGAAATGGCAAAACAACAATGATATAACCAGAACAATAACAGAATAACACCATAAAGAGAACCTTGATTAATGATATCAATGTTCACTTGCCTCTTCAAGAGGGAAACCTCCAGCGGAGCATAGCTCTATTAAAATAATCTCCAAGACAACATTTATCCTACCCTCTACTCTTGTTTATACTAAATCTATCTATCCAAAAGAACAATCTAGAGGAAGACCCTTCTAGAAGTGGAAGCTTCTATTAGGTATTATTACATTCGACTTATTCTTCCTTATTGGTAGGCCTTATTAATATTGGCCTTTATTACATGGAATTATATTATTCTACCTACATGAGGGGTTAGGGAGGTTAGGTCCCTAACAGATTGTATGCATTTCCTTTCCATTGTATGGTATGCATTAGCAATGGTATGGTATGGTATGCATTGGAAATTGTGTGGTATGAATTGGCAATTGAAATGGTATGCATTGCCTTGGCATTGTATGGTATGCATTTCCTTGGTATGGTATGGTATGCATTACCTTGCCATTGTATGGTATGCATTGGCAATGGTATGCCTTGCCTTGCCATTGTATGGTATGCATTGGCAATGGAAATGGTATGGTATGGTATGCATTGTATGGTATGGTATGCATTGCCTTGGTATTGTATGTTATTGTATGGTATGGTATGCATTGCCTTGCCATTGCATACCATACCATACCATTTCCTTGTATGGTATGGTATACCATTCGTGTTATGCATGGTTTACCATGCATTTCCTTCCCATTATATGGTATGCATTGGAAATGGTATGGTATGGTATGGTATTCATTGTATGGTATGGTATGCATTGGAAATGGTATGCAAAGGCAATGAAAATGGTATGCATTTCCTTGCCATTGTATGTTATGCATTGGAAATGGTATGCATTTCATTTCCATTGTATGTTATGGATTGGCAATGGTGTGCATTGCCTTGCAATTGCATGGTATGCATTGGCAATGGAAATTGTATGGTATGCTATGCATTGGAAATGGCAATGGTATGCATTTCCTTGCCATTGTATGGTATACATTGGAAATGGTATTGGTATGCAATGGTATTGGAAATTGTATGCAATGGTATTGGAAATTGTATGAAATGGTATTGGCAATGGTATATTATGCATTGGAAAAAATCTTGGGATTTGCAAGAGAGAACTTAGCACAATGGCAATGTTATGTGGAACTTTATCTCATATTCATGTAAGGACTAGGGATGAGGAATATAGTTTGGTTTGGTCCAGGAATCCTATTCTAAGATAATAGATTGCAAAGCTAGGGTACAAAACTATGTTATGTAATGAAAAATAAAACAAAATCATGGTGGTGGAAGCCCCTTTGGAATATTAGAGCTCATATGAAGACATGTGTTTATATGTGGCTGGTGTTGAGAGACAAGTTACTTCTTTGAGATCATTTGCAAAGGAGAAGTAAGCAAGGGCCTGGCATGTGTTCACTTTGTAAAATGGATGAAGAAGTTATCACCCATATATTAGTGAAATGAACCTATGTTAGAGAAGGTCCAAGGGACAAAAGGCCCTATGAATGTTGTATGAGAATCCAACTTATCCAAATAGTAGGAAAATATAAATAAATTAAACGAAAGAGGCAAAGCCCTACTAGGAAAACTATGTTTGTTATCAAGAGCCACAAAACAAGGTCTAGTATTTCCAAACTCCATAAATTGCAAGGAACATTCCACAAGTTCATAATATTGAAAGGAAATAAAGGACAAGGATGCCCAAACAGGGAGCCATTGACAAAAACTAAGGAAAAAAACAAGGAAAGGGCTCGTTCAGTACTATTGATACATTATTCTCTATCCAGATTAGAAATTTGGTCCACTTTTTGTTTTGTAACATTTCCTTTTCACAATGTATTGGATGTTGACCATATTTGTCCTCCTGTCAAAACATGGCACATGGACTAGTTAAACTAATAAATATGTAATCATTTACTTTTTCTAGGAAATAAAATAAATAAATAAATAAAAATAAAAAACATTTCACATAATAAATATGCTTACAAAGGTGTAGATCAAGGCATGTAGACATTTTTTTCCAGTATGATGTGTGGCTTGGAGTTTTGCAAGCTAGATTTAGAGGCCTTGTCCTGAAACATACACTAAGTCAATTTAACTATGCACAAATAAAATATATAAATCATTTAAGAAATTTGATATAATATTATGAGAAAATTCAAATACCTAGATACTCTCCTCATCGAAATTCCTTCCTGCATCCGACTTATCATATGATTTTACAAGTTCTTTCCATACTTTTATACTGACGTTAATTGGTATTTTTTTATCCTTTTCTCAGGCGGGAGTTTTTTTATCTTCTTTGTTTGGTTCCACCTGAATCTCTTGCAATTCTAAGACATTTGTCTTTTCACCTTTTTTACTGACCAACCTATGCCAAATTCAAACTCTGTTTCATGAATTACATCTTTCTACAGGTGCATTGGTATCTTTGAGAATGGAAAATGAAGATGGTATTTGAACCATTGAAGGCATTGTTCCTTCAACATGTTCACAAAAACCTTCCCATCATTTGACATTTTGATTTTACCTGAAACCATGTCATAGTCTATCCTTGTATAATAGTTCCCAATGCAAGTTCCAAAACATGGCATGGTGGAAGAAGTTTGGGTCCCATGAGTGGCTTCAGAATTGGAGATCTTTGCTCTCTGTTCCATATTCTTATAGGTCATCGTCAATGATTTCCTCCTTGATTTTCTACTCGATTTAGGAGTGGTTGGAAAATATATTGATTCCCTTTCACAGGGTTGATTTGCTTGCAATTTTTCAGGGGTCTTGGTGGATCATTTTTCTATGTGTTTTTCAAGTGTTTTCAAGTCTACATCGTCAAGTTTTTTAATGGCCTCCATCCCCAATATCGAATCCAAGGCCTCTTTCTCTTGGTCATTCTCATGTACCTAGATATATAAAATAATGTTTTTGTGTTAAATTTTCAATAAAAAATAAATAAATAAAACAAAAAATGAGACAATTAGAAATCTAAAAATTGGAAATGACTTACCTCATTGTGGCTAGAATTTGCTTCCTTCCCTCTACTTGACATTTTAAGAAAGCTAGGTAAAATCCCTTCTATCACGATTTGGGCAAGTGGACTTGGTCAAGATTTTTGAAGGTGCTTATTTCTTCTCCCTTCTTCTTGTTTTTTTTTTCCTCTTCTAACAAGGATAACCAAATGTCAAACTTAGCTTTATATTATAGTGTTGTTTCAAATACAAATTGTTAAGATAAATCTCCCATGATTGATTTATGTTATTCTTGCAATATATTATACCATAAAACATGAGGAAATTTATACATCAAGAAGTCCAAATCTAACAGTTGTGAAATTTGATAATTTTTTTACCTGAAAATCTCAGTTCGCCCTTATGAAACCCCCAAACCATGCTCTGGTCGCACCCTATCTCCGTTCACCCTAGGAAATACCCAAATCATGTTGGATTCCAAATGTAGTTTGAAAATGAGTTGGTTTGGTCACACCCTATCTCCCTTCGCCCTAGGAAACACCCAAATCATGTTGGAGTCCAAATGTAGTTTGAAATTGAGTTGATCTGGTTGCACCCTATATCCCTTCACCCTAGGAAACACCCAAATCATGTTGGAGTCGAAATGTAGTTTGAAATTCAGTTGTTCTGGTTTCACTCTATCTCTATTCACCCTAGCAAACACCCAATTTGTGTTTTTGTAATTCTTCCCCTCCAAAATGAGTAGTTTGTCCCCTTGCACGCGAGTTTTTTTTAATTTTTTTGTTTGAGATATCATTTGGTGCCATCTACATCGACTTTAGCACTGATTTAAGTCATGAATGTAATCTTCTTTGTGTGCATTAGTGGGCGCAAAAAACACCAGGAATTGTGCCTAAACTATGGCCAAAATTCCTCCATTTGCGCCTAAATGGTGGTCTAAAATGATGGTCGTAGTTACATGAGGTAGCACATTTGTTCATATGATGTTGGGGGAAATGACAATGCCAACTAAGGTAAAATTCAACCAAATCATAACTGTTATGTATGAGATAATACTAAACACCCTTGCGCCTTTAATAGAGTTGTTGGTCATTGTACTCATCATTGTCTAGAGCTACCAAGACTTTGTGAGTTGTACAGTCACTGCAGTCAACCTTGTAAACCCCTTCTTCTACCTTGCAACAACCCATCCCTTGTTATGAACCCACTCCTTATAACCTCAAGTATTCCTCTCCTTTGACCTCTTCAATTGTCGACCACTCGAGTGGCCAGTCCTTCCAACATGTCTACTTCACTACTAGCTTGGAATCATATAGACGAGTAGGCACCCATTCCACTTCTAATGGACCATTTCCTACTATACCTACACACTCTAAGGAGACTAGAAGTATAACCGCTTCAAACTCTAAGACTGTGACCTTCAACTTGGACAACCTTTTGTCACCATGTTTTCCTTCCTCCAACCCTTTCTAATTGGGGTCATTGTTACAAACCTTTGTGTTCATCAATGTATAGTTAATGAGAGAGTCTATCCCTATATTATGATGGTTGTTTGGTAGTGCTCGGGGTCTCCCATCCATGTTAAAATGACACCCTATTTGCAAAACCTTTATGATCGACCATGTGAGTCAGTAGGAGTTGTACCTTATCTTCCCATTCAATTAGGTGATAAGATTGCCTTAATAGACGTAGCAATTTTTATCACCCCTATTGACTTCAACCTTCTTCTTAGGTGCAATTATGTGTATGCCACAGAAGTTATGGAATATTTTCTCTATCATGTGATAAATTTTACACATGAAGGATACATTATCACTATTGATCAACTCACATGTTGTATTTCTCAACTACATATTACTCAAGACAATGTGTCACCTTTAGTATCTCATTCACAGTATATCCCTACTACTTGGTTGGATCATGACCTAAATCACAAATTCTTTATGTGACCACTACCACCATTTTCAAAACCTCCACTCTGATAGAGTATGATTCTTTGGATCCTTTGAACAACTTAGACTTACATATTGATATTGTATATTCACACTTCGGATCCACCAATCCACTCTCTTTTCCCATGTGTGAAATTACTCTTGTCTCATTTGTTGGTTGTGGAGCCTAATTATCTTCCTGATTTAGAGGTCTTTGTTTGCATCCATGTTTATACACCATGACTATTGTACACCCTTCCACATGGGGGGGTTGTAAGTGGGGATCCCCCCCTGCGGGGTCCGGGGGGCTCATCCCCCCGGCTGGGGAGTCCGGGGGAAGGCGGGCCCCCGGCAGGGGTTCGGATGGTGAATCCCCTAAAAGAAAATTTTCCTTGTAAATGTATATTGTAATTTCATAGTAAATATGGACCATTCATTATAAGGTCGTAGATCTAACGGTATAAGTTATGTTGGGTTTTTTTTCCCTAGAAGGACACCCTCTTTTATGAGGGAATTGTATTGTGGTTGTGGATCATTGCGAATATTGTATTCTAAGAGAGGAGACTATGAGAGAAACAAGAGGAAGTTACAACGAGTGTGTTGTAGGTTGTATCCCTTCATTTTGTTGGATAATAAAAAGGAAGGACCTAGCAATTTATCTAGTGGACGTAGCCCACACTAGTTGAACCACGTATATATGTGTCTCTATTGCATTGTGTATCATTTGTGTTTTATTTCAGATTTTATTTTATTTTATTTTTCCGTGATCCTATTTTTCTAACAACTGGTATCAAAGTGAAAGGTAACTCACAGGAAAAAAGGGTTCCTGGTTCAAGTGGGAGCAATGGTGGAAGATGGAAAGTTTAGGGTCAATAAATTTAATGACCAAAACTACCAGTTATGGAAGATTCATATGGAAGATTATTTATATCAGAAGGATCTATTCCTACCATTGGGAAGAATAGAAAAGAAGAAAGCAGCCATGAAGGACAAAGAATGGGAGGATCTTGACAGAAAGGCCCCAGGAACGATACGGTTGAGCCTGCCAGCGTCGGTGGATTTCAATATTTCGAAAGAAAAGACAATGAAGGAGTTGATGGACGCATTGGCTAAACTGTATGAAAAACCATTGGTGTCTAATAAGGTATTTCTAATGAAGATATTATTTAATATGAAGATGTCATAAGGTGGTTCTGTTGTAGATCATTTAAATGTATTTAATACAGTTACTAATAAGATAAGTTATGCAAAAGTGGACTTTGATGATGAGGTCAGGTCTCTTCTAATCTTGTGCTCATTGTCGGAAAGTTGGAACGGATTGGTAATGGATTTAAGTAACTCTGTATTTGGTTCAAACACTTTAAAATTTGATGATGTTGTTGGCGTTATCCTTAGCGAGGAAATGCGATGAAAAATCACAGGTGAGACATTAGGTAATGTGTTTAACATGGAGAACATGAGAAGACAAAAGGATAGAGGAAAGTGCTCAGGGAAACATGGGAATTATAGGAAGGAAAAATACAAATCCAGACTGGGAAAGATAGACTAGAATTGTGGGAAGAAAGGACATCTGAAGAAAGACTGTAGATCTCCAAAGAAACAAAGAGATGGATAGCAGGAGAAAAATCAGGAAGCAAATGTAATGGGTGATGTGTTACAAGATGCTTTAATTCTTTCTGTAGATAATATTTCTAAGTCTTGGGTAGTAAATTCAAGAGACTCATTTCATGCCACACCCCATAGGAAACATTTTCTGGATTATGTTCAAGGTGATTTTGGACAGGTTCATTTGGGTGATGATGCACCATGCAAAAGTCTTGGAATGGGAAAGGTAAAAATAAAGAAAAGGAATGGAAACCAATGGTTCTTGAAAGAGGTAAGACATGTTCCAGATCTAAGGAAAAATCTAATTTCGACAAGGCAGTTGGCAAGTGAAGGTTGTATATCCATATTTACATATAAGGTGTGGAAGGTCACCAAAGAATCATTGGTGATAACAAAAGGAGAGAAGGTAGGTACATTTTATTTATGTACTGGTAATACTGACTATTTTATCTCTTTAGATTCTATAGTAGTGGATACAACATTGTGGCATAATAGACTTGGATACATGAGTGAGAAGGGGATGCAGATACTTCACAAAAGAAATGTGTTTCCAGATCTTAAACAAATTGATTTGGATTTATGTGAGCATTGTGTTTATGGAAAACAGAAGAGAGTTAGATTTCTCAAAGTTGGAAAAGAAAAGAATAGTGAAAGGTTAGAGCTTGTGCATATATATGTATGGGGACCAGCTCAGTTATCATCTCTTGGTGGATTTCATTATTATGTTACTTTTATTGATGATGCAACTAGAAAAAATTGGGTTTATTGCATTCGACAAAAATCTAATGTTTTGATACTTTTAAGAAATGGAAAGCTTTGGTTGAGAATGAGACAAGAAAAAGGTTGAAGTCTCTCAGATCATAAAATGGAGGTGAATATTGCAACAAGAAGTTTGATGATTACTGTTCAAACCATGGGATTCGTAGAGAGAAAATAGTTCCAAGAACACCACAAGAAAATGGTGTGTCAGAAAGGATGAACAGGACAATCATGGAGCGTGCAAGGAGTATGAGATTGCATGTTGGGTTTCCCTTACAATTTTGGGCAGATGTTTTAAATATTGTTGTTTACTTAATAAACATAGAACCTTCAAGCTCTTTGGATGGTGGAATTCTAGAGGAGGCATGGACATGTAAAAACAAAAACTATTATTTTTTGAATAATTTTGGTTGTGAAGCATTTGTTCATATTGATAAAGAAAATAGAACAAAGCTTGAGGCAAAATAAAATAAGTGTACCTTTATTGGACACAGTGTTAATGATTTTGGTTATCGCTTATGGGATTATGAAAATCAAAAAATCATTAGGAGAAGAGATGTCATATTCAATGAGAAGGTCATGTACAAAGATCAGTTGCAGGGAAAGAAACAGGAAAAAGAAAAACCATAATACATAGTGCTTGATGAGATCACTGAAAGATAAATTCCAAAGGTACCAGAAAATCAAAATTTACAATAACAAGAGCAACAGGTACCTCAAAATCCTGCAAGTGTTGTTATAAGATCTACCAGTTTAAGTAGACCCCCTGAACAATAATCTCCTTCATTGTATTATTTATTGTTGATCGATTCTGGTGAACTGGAATGTTATGAAGAGGCAATGCAGGTAAACAGTAAAAAGAACTGGGAGCAAGGCATAAAAGAGGAAATGGATTCCCTGGTAAATAACCATACTTGATATTTGGTTCAGTTGCCTGCAGGAAAAAGAGCATTGCATAATAAATGGGTTTACAAGTTGAAGGAATAAGATGGAGGGAAAAAGAGGTACAAGGCTATACTTGTTGTAAAAGGGTTTGCAAAAAATAAAGGTATAGATTTTGATGAAATATTTTCTCCTGTTGTTAAAATGACTTCAATAAGGACCATTTTAAGTCTTGTGGCAATAGAATATTTACATCTTGAATAGTTAGATGTAAAAACAACTTTTCTCATGGGGATTTGGAGGAAGATATTTATATGCAGCAGCCACAGGGGTATGAGGTCAAAGGGAAGGAAAATTTGGTATGCAGGTTGAAGAAGAGCTTGTATGGCTTAAATCAAGATCCAAGGCAGTGGTATTTGAAGTTTGACAGGTTTATGAAATAACAAGGTTATAGTAGATGTCATTTTGATCATTGTGTTTATTTTAAAAGGCTAGAAAATGGAAGCTATATTGTCTTGTTATTGTATGTAGATGACATGCTTGTTGTAGGGTCTAATATGCAGGATATAAATGCGCTCAAGAAGAAATTAGATAATTCATTTGTGATGAAGGATTTGGGTGTTGAAAATAAAATCCTTGGTATGATAATAACAAGAGATAGGAAAAATCGCAATTTGACATTGTCTCGGGGTGAGTACATAGAGAAGGTGTTGGAGAGGTTTAGAATGCATAATGCAAAACCAGTTAGTACACGTTTGGATAGCCATTTAAAATTAAGCAAGGAAATGTGTCCCAAGACACAGGAGGATATAGAATACATGTCTAGGCTCCCTTATTCATCAACAATTGGTATCTTGATGTATGTGATGGTTTGCACAAGACCAAATATTGCACATGCAGTGGGAGTTATGAGCAGGTATATGCACATTCCAAGTAAAGAATATTGGGAGGCAGTAAAGTGGATTCTCAAGTATTTGAGAGGTACTTCTACTCATGCATTATGTTTTGGAGGTTCAAACACTTTTCTACAAGGATATGTTGATTCAGATATGGCAGGTGATAAAGATAGCAGGAGGAGCACCACAGGGTATGTTTTTACTGTAGGTGGAACAAGAGTAAGTTGGATTTCAAAACTACAAAAGGTTGTTTCACTTTCAACAATAGAAGTGGAGTATGTAGATGCTACAGAGGCTAGTAAAGAAATGATTTGGTTACAAAGGTTTATGGAGGAATTGGGAAAGAAGAAGGAGAATGGCAGGTTGTAGTATGACAATGAGAGTGTCATTCATCTTAAAAATAACTCAACCTTCCATTCAAATACTAAGCATATATAGTTCAGGTACCATTTTATACAATCCGTCTTGGAAGATGGACATTTGAAGTTGGAAAAGATACATACTAGCCAAAATCCTGCAGACATGTTAACAAAGGGAGTAACCAGGGAGAAACTGAGTTCCTGATCAGTTTCATTTGGTATTCAAGCATGAAGGTGAAGATGAGAAATTTTCTAGGTCCAAGAAGGATCATATTCCAGTAGATACAACAACAATGGAGTTGTTTTGATCAATCTCCAAGTGGGAGATTGTTGGTTGTGGAGCTTGATTATCTTCTTGATTTAGAGGTCTTTGTTTTCAGCCATTTTTATACACCATGAATATTGTACACCCCTCCACGTGGGAGGGATTTCCCCCCTTGAAATTTCTATGGGGATCATCCCCTTGACTGGGGAGTCTGGGGGAAAGAGGGCCCCCAGTGGGGGTTCTGGGGCGAAGTCGCCTAAGGAAAAATTTCCTTGTAAATGCATATTGTAATTTCATAGTAAATCTGGACCATTCATTATAAGGTCACATATATGAAGGTAGAAGTTATGTGAGGTTTTTTTTCCCTAGAAGGAAAGCCTCTTTTATGAGGGAATTATATTACGGTTGTGGATCATTGAGAATATTGTATTCTGAGAGAGGAGATTATGAGAGAAAGAAGAGGAAGTTACAACAGGTGTGATGTAGGTTGTACCCCTTCATTTTGTTGGATAATAAAAATGAAGGACCTAGCAATTTCTATGGTGGATGTAGCCCACACTAGGTGAACCACGCATATCTGTGTCTCTATTGTATTGTGTATATTCTGTGTTTTATTTCCACATTTGTTTTATTTTATTGTTATGCGATCCTATTTTTCTAACATCATTAACCATGGATTTCAATGATGATGAAAAATTATTTGATGTTATACCTTATTTTGATGGTCCTTGGGATAAACTCCACTTTAGTTCTCCTATTGACTTCCTACCTAAGCTACCCACTCCACTAGCATGCCCTTAGACTCCATCTCCTCTAGAAATATCTTTGATTCTTGCCTACTAGCACCACATATCGCACTTGACAATGATACCTTGGACCACTCGTATGATCATTGATTTTTCAACCACATGGAATGTTGTCTAATATTTTGAGGATACAAACACTTCCATGATTTTAATTACTCTTGATAAATCTAATAAGAATTTTCAATTGGTGTTTCATAGATGCATGGATTTGAACTAGATATTGATATTTTGGTACCTTTGTATCATTCAATTATCCAGGGTTGGCTTAGCAAAAATGTATACTTGAATTGACATATAAGATTAGGCTCTACCCTAATGTGAATATGCTCTCTAATGGACCATTTCCTAATATACCTACACACTCTAAGGAGACTATAAGTATACCCACTTCAAATTCTAAGACTGTGACCTTCAACTTGGACAACCTTTTGTCACCATGTTTTCCTTCCTCCAACCCTTTCTAATTGGGGTCATTGTTAAGAACATTTGTGTTCATCAATGTATAGTTAATGAGAGAGTCTATCCCTATATTATGATGGTTGTTTGGTAGTGCTTGGGGTATCCCATCCATGTTACAATGACACCATGTTTGTAAACCTTTGATGATCGACCATGTGAGTCAATTGGAATTGTACCTAATCTTCCCATTCAATTAGGTGATAAGATTGTCTTAGTAGATGTAGAAATCTTTATCACCTCTATTGACTTCAAGCTTTTTTTTAGATGCAATTATGTATGGTATGGTATGGTATGGTATTGGTATTGGTATTGGTATTGTATGGTATGGAATTGGTATTAGTATGCTATTGGAATGATATGGTATGGTATTGGTATTGGTATTGGTATTGGTATGGTATGGTTTGAAGAAATTTGGTAAGGTATTGGTATGGTATTGGTATTGGTATTGGTATGCAATGGTATGGTATTGGTATTGGTATTGGCAATGCATAAGAGTATTGGAAATGCATATTCATATTGGTATTAGTATTGGTAATGCATATTGGTATTGGTATTGGTATCTGTATTGGCAATGCAATGGTATTAGTATTGGTATTGGTATTGGTATGGTATGGTATGTTATTGGTATTGGTATGGTATTGGTATTGGTATGGTATTTGTATGGTATTGGTATGGTATTGGTATGCATATCATTGCCAATGCATACCATTTACATCCAATGGTATTGGTATGCAATGGTATTGGCATGTAATGGTATTGGTATTGGTATTGGTATGTAATGGAATTGGTATTGGTATGCAATGGTATGGCATTGGTATTGGTATGCAATGGTATGATATTGGTATTGATATGGTATTGGTATTGGTATTGGTATGCAATGGTATGGTATTGGTATTGATATGGTATTAATGTGGTATGATATTGGTATTGGTATGGTATTGGCATTGGTATTGGTATGGTATGGTATGGTATGGTATTGGTATTGGCATTGGTATGCAATGGTATGGTATGGTATTGGTATTGGCATTGGTATGCAATGGTATGGTATGGTATTGGTATTGGTATTGGTATTGGTATTGGTATAGATATGCAATGGTATGCAATGGTATTGGTATGGTATTGGTATTGGTGTGCAATGGGATGGTATTTCTATTGCTATTGCTATTGGTATGCAATTGTATGGGTATTGGTATGCAATGGTATTGGAAATGGTATTGGTATTGGTATTGGCAATGCATAAGGGTATCGAAAATGTGTATTGCTATTGGTATTGGTATTGGTAATGCATATTTGTATTGGTATTGGTATTGGTATTGGTATTGCATATTGGTATTGGTATTGGTATTGGTATTGGTATTGGAAATGCAATGGTATTGGTATTGGTATTGGAAATGGTATTGGTATTGGTATGGTATGGTATGGTATTGTATGGTGTGGTGTGGTATGGTATTGGTATGGTATTGGTATGCATATCATTGCCAATGCATACCACTGCCATGCAAGGGTATTGATATTGGTATGCAATGGTATTGGTATTGGTATGCAATGGTATGGTATTGTTATTGGTATGCAATGGTATGGTATGGTATTGGTATTGGTATTGGTATGGTATGGTATTGGTATTTGTATGGTATTGGCATTGGTATTGTTATTGGTATGGTATGGTATTGGAATTGGTATGATATGGTATGGTATTGGTATTAGTATGATATGGTATGGTATGGTACGGTATGATATGGTATTGGTATTGGTATTGGTATGGTATGGTATGGTATGGTATGGTATTGGTATTGGTATTGGAAATGGTATTGTTATTGGAAATGGTATTGTTATTGGTATGGTATGGTATTGGAATTGGTATGATATGGTATGGTATTGGTATTAGTATGATATGGTATGGTATGGTACGGTATGATATGGTATTGGTATTGGTATTGGTATGGTATGGTATGGTATGGTATGGTATGGTATGGTATGGTATGGTATTGGTATTGGTATTGGAAATGGTATTGGTAATGGTATTGGTATTGGTATTGGAAATGCAATGTTATTGGTATTGGCAATGCAATGGTATTGGTATGCAATGGTATTTTCAATGGTATGCAATGGTATGAAATGGTATTGGTATGCAATTGTATTGGAAATGGTATTTGTTATGCATTGGTATGCAATGGTGGTATTGGCAACGATATGCAATGGTATTGTCATTGGTATGCAATGGCATTTGCATTGGTATGCAATGGTATGGCATTGGTATTGGCAATGCAATGGTATTGGTATTAGCAACGGTATTGGAAATGGTATTGATATTGGTATTGACAATGCAACGGTATTGGTATTGGCAATGCAATGGTATTGGTATTGGAAATGGTATTGTAAATGGTATTGGTATTGGTATTGTCAATGCAACGTTATCGGTATTGGAAATGCAATGGCATTTGTATTGGTATTGGTATTGGCAATGCAATGGTATTGGTATTGGAAATGCAATGGTATTGGTATGCAATGGTATGCAATGTTATTGGTATGCAATGGTATTGGCAATGGTATTTATTATGCATTGGTATGAAATGGTATTGGCATTGGTATGCAATGTTATTGGAAATGCAATGGTATTGGTATTGGTATTGTCAATGCATAAGGGTATTGGAAATGCATATTGGTATTTGTATTGGTATTGGTATTGGCAATGCATATTGGTATTGGTATTGGTATTGGCATTGCATATTGGTATTGGTATCGGAAATGCAATGGTATTGGTATTGGTATTGGTATTGGTATTGGCAATGGTATTGGAAATGCAATGGTATTGGTATTGGAAATGAAATGGTATTGGCAATGGTATGCAATGGTATGGTTGGATTAGAAAAAATGTATACTTGAACTGGCATATAATATTAGGCTCTACCCTAATGTGAAGATGCTCTCTAATGGACCATTTCATACTATACATACACACTCTAAGGAGACTAGAAGTATAACCACTTCAAATTCTAAGACTGTGACCTTCAACTTGGACAACCTTTTGTCACCATGTTTTCCTTCCTCCAACCCTTTCTAATTGGGGTCATCGTTAAGAACCTTTGTGTTCATCAATGTATAGTTAATGAGAGATTCTATCCCTATATTATGATGGTTGTTTGGTAGTTCTTGGGGTCTCCCATCCATGTTACAATGACACCCTATTTGCAAACCTTTGATGATCGACCATGTGAGTCAATAGGAATTTTACCTGATCTTCCCATTCAATTAGGTGATAAGATTGTCTTGATAAATGTAGCAATTTTTATCACCCCTATTGACTTCAACCTTCTTCTTAGGTGCAATTATGTGTATGCCACGGAAGTTATGGAATATTTTCTCCATCATGTGATGCAATTTTTAAATGAAGGAAACTAGTAGAGGAATACAAGTGGTGTATACTCAACTTAGTGAGCAAGGTAGGGAGTGCTGGATGTGATTGAATAAATGTTTGAACGTCCCAACTACATAATGTGGTGTTTGATACCAAGTTAATTTTGACTTGTGGCCCTATTTTCCCTAACTTATTAGATGATAATGGATTTGATTAGTGTACTAAAAATTATCGTCATTGTTGTGTAACAAGATCCATAGGAGACCATGGAAAGAGGACGTGGACGACATAGACCTAGCTAAATCACATATAGGAAAGTGGGTGGAAGAGGATATGACAACGAAATCTGCAGATACAAGAAAGGTAAGAAGAAAAGGTAACCTCAACCAAAAGAGGAAGGTCTTTATGAATTCACAAATGCTACAACATAAAGGAGATAAAGTCTTTTTTTCCATGTGGCCTTTGAGATCAAA
>JZKD02S1647519.1:43526-62556 GCA_000966675.3 Picea glauca | reverse complement strand
TTGCAAACAACTTCAACAGCACCACTTGGTAACTTTGCCCAGATTTGTCCACTGATTGAAACAGTTGTGCTCCAAGGCCCTTGACTTCAGAAGGATATGCTATCTATCCAATTTTTCAGCCCATCATAAAATAATCATAAGTATTATCCTCTATATGCCAACACCCTGCATTCTTGCAAAGTTCAGCTATTCTCCGCAGAAGAGGATTATTGTTGCATTTATAGTTTAATTCTTCACTCATTTGTGGCTTTGGAAGCACTTCATGGTTTCTGTATATAATGGAATAAATATGTGTAACAGCACAGAAAGAATGCCATTTGCTAAACAAAAGACTTCAGGAGAGTAAACAATATCCTCAAGAACCAGCAATTAAATGTTATAAATCCGGAGCCCAACAATAATTTATCATATGATACATCTAGCAAAAATATGTGCACATATACCAGCTTTAAAGATGAGGATTTGATGAAAACAAGTAACAGAACAAGAACCGCTTTAAAGATGCACAATTTTCTTAAAGACAAGGGGATTGTGGACTACATACCCTATGAGAATGAATGTGATGGAGATGATGACTTACCCCTGAGTTTGAGATCAATTTACAAAGAGACATTTTATCGTCGACTATATTGTGCTTGGCCCAATGATCAACAACTACCTAAAGTGTATGAGGTGTTTCAATTTGGGGATACAACTACATGATACGACCCTTCAATATTCATGGAGAAAATCTATTGTCTAAAATGTCCATGTGGGATACAAAAATAGAAACAATTCACAAAAAACCACTAGAATATTAATGCCATATTATGGTCCATCATATTTCAATGGTGAATGGATAAGGCTAGAAGAATATAAGCCTAGCATGTCAGCATATGCTATAAATTTGAATATGTATATACATCATCTCCAATTGGAAAGTGGAAAAGAAATTAATAGAGGTCATATTATGTATATAGATGGACATGCATATACACACAAAAATATTGCAGGTTTTATAAATAGTAGTAAGGGAAGGGACCCTAATGCAAGACCAAATTGTCAACTTGTTGAAGTTATAAATGATAAAGATGGATATATGGAAAGAGAGGTTGATAGATTGATAATGGTTGAGGCTATTATGGATCGTACCATTGGGAATGAGTTATTGATTAATTATCCCTTCTTAAAATGCACTTCTACATGAAATAAAAGGGAATAACAAGGTCTCCCTAAGGATGTTCGTAAGGGAAAAAAAACAAAGAATAATCAATGAGTATGGATTGACATTTTATACACTATGTTGTCAAAATTGTGTTTTATTTTAAATTAGTGTATAAAATAAGTAGTATATAAAATAATATTTCTCTATTCAATTGATGTATATATGTTTCATACATTCTATATTCTTATTGGTTAAGACAATATATTTGATTATATTTCTTTGAAATTGATACAATTATGATTTATCCAATTCTTGCCAAATATTAAATAATGTTTGTGTTTGTTGATAGGTAGAAGACATTGATGATACACCTACTAATACCCAAGATCAAATTGAGTTATTAATATTTGTAAGGGATGATCCAAACCATCCTTTAAACCATACCAGGGTGAAAAGAGCAACATTGAAGAGAATACTACTAGCTGATAAGTTTGAAGAGTTAATGAGATTAGCATATAATGATGACATGCCACATAGCTTTAATGATGATGATGATAGTGAAAATGTAGTGCATGAAGAAGGATTGAATGAAATGCTTACAATTTTATTTGGGGATGGAAACAATGATGACAATAATGATCATATGGTTGAAAGTAACGATGATAGAAGGGGTAATTACCACCAACATAATCTTGATGATAATAACCTGAAAGACTCAATCAAGCAAGTTGTGAAGACACATGTGTTCAGATCAAGTGCAAGTAGAAACTCAAAACTTGCATGCACATTGATATTATTAGAAATAAAATCACTATTTGGATGGTCAGACAAAGGATTCAATACCCTACTGAAGTGAGTTGAAATGTATTTCTTACTTTGCATTGTCAATTGGTGTACGTAATTCGTAAACATTCATCAAATATGTTTATATTTCTTTAAGGGGGTATTATAAACCATATATTGTATATAAACAATAGTAGTATAGATTTACATATCAAACATGTTCATCATAAGTCAAACATTTAATTGATTAAATCTCTGGCAATCTTACAGAGCACTAAAAACTAAAATATACCCTGAAGAGAATGCAATTCCATCAACTTGCAAAGAAGCACGTCAATTGTTGGTTGATTTGGGGATTGAATATAAGCAAATTCATTCATGTAAAAATGATTGCATTTTATACAGAGATAAATATCAAAACAAGGTAGAATGTCATGTATGCAAAGAGAAGAGATATCATATAGATGTACAAGGTCCTACAGTTCCAAAGAAGGTTTTACGTCACATGACAATTATACCTAGACTTCAACAAATGTTTCGTTGCAAGTAACTTTCACAATTGATGGAATGGCATGCAAAGAAAAAGAGTAAAGATGGATTCATGTGAATTCCAACCGACTCCAAAGCAATGAAACACATAGAGGAAAAATGGCCAAGTAAATTCAAAGATGAACCATGTAGTATTAGGTTTGGTCTTGCAATTGATGGAGTGTGCCCATTCTCTTTCCTCGACTCAAATTATAGTGTTTGGTCAATCAAATTGATAGTATACAATATTACCCCATGGATGAGTATTAGAAATGATCACCTTATCGTGACTCTCATTGTTCTAGGAAAACATCAAGTTAAAAATGCGGATGTTTATATTGCGCCTTTTATTGATGAGATGCAACTTCTATGGAAAGGCATAAGAATGTATGACATATGACGTCCTCCATCAAATAGGTCCTTCATGTTGTATGGTGTGCTATGTTTGACTATTCATGATTTCCTAGGACTTGGTGTCTATTCAGGTAAGATAAAATATTTACATATTCACACTCATAATTTATTTTCATACTTACTTTTATACTATTATTATGATGCTATTAGCATTACTTATTGAATTGCAGGGATTCAAACAAAGGGGATATTTGCATGTCCAATATGTGCATATAAATTTCAATGGAGGTATTCTAAATAACTACATAAATTTATTTACGCAAACAACAAGTTTTTTCTACCAACATATCATAAGTTTAGAAATCGTATAAAGAAACAATTTGATGGAAAAGTTGAAAATAGAGGCCCTCCCATGATTATGGGTCCATGTGATTGGCTTAAGAAGTATGAAGATGTTGAATTGAAAGCTTGGGAGGATTTTTTTGATCGAGGTGATTCAATTGAAGAAACAGAACAAGTTGTAGTTAATATGCCAGAAGGAATGAAAAGGAAAACCATATTTTATGAGCTCCCTTACTAGAAGGATCTATTAATATCTCACCTATTAGCTCATATGCACATATTCAAAATGTCCCAGATTCTATATTTCGACATATATCAGGAAAAGAGAAGGACACCTTGTCTTCAAGGAGAGAGATTTCTCTTTCGCGTACCAAATTCGATAGAACACATTTGTGGTCAAACATGGAAAATGAAACATATGCATAATCTCCATGGATTTTGTAAAAAAAAAAAGAGCTAGACCAACTAAAAAATGTCATATTTTCAATAAGGACACCTATTGTCTATGGGTCATCATTGGATAAATATTTCAAATTTGATGGACATATCACAGGATTTAAAACACATAATTTTCATAATTTTATGAAGGTATTATATATCATCATTTAAGTTTTACTGGTAACATTGATTAAGTACTAAATATATTTTGATATTTTGTTGTGTGAGAAAAATTACTAATGACCTTTGATGAATGTGTTTGATATCATATTATGCCATTGGAAATTAGGGGGGATTCATGTCTTACCTTTGACTTAAGGAATTCCATAATTAGATTGTCAGTATTTACAAGGTATGTGGAATGAAATTTTCATGTGTGAGAGACATGGAGATATTATATTCCATTTTAATTTTTCACTAAAGGTTCATACTAATTTACTATTCTTATATTAGGTGGGTAACCTCCAAGGAGATCCATGAATGTGAAGTACCAAAATGGAAGAAGGAAATTGCATAAATTGTATGTGTATTTGAGAAGGATCTCCCTACAAGTTTCATGGACCTACAAGTCCATTTACCTATACACCTAGTCGATGACATTGAATTGGAAGGTGTCATATCAGTGAGGTGGATGTTTTTCTTTGAGAAGTATATGAAAACTATAAAAAGATATCTCTGACAAAAGGCACATCTAGAGGGTTGTATGGTTGAAGGGTATGTATTGAATGAAGCATTTTTCTTCCTATGTGAATTCCTTGGTAAGGATTTTGAAGATGGGCCACACTTCTGGGATGAAGAACAAGCATCATATATTATTGATGGAGAAAAACCACAATCTAATAGTGTTCAAGTAGAAATTAGTAAGGAAATTCATGATCATTAATGTGGTTGTTTTCCTTGCAATCATTAATTTTATCTGTAATTTATTTGACAAATTAACTGCATAACATTTGTAGTTTGAAATAAACATGTTGACATGTAATAGGTGTAGACAAAAGTTCAATACTCAACAAGTTCATTATGTACCACATGGACTTTATGAAAAAATGGATTGATTTGTATGATAAAAAGGGAGAAGAAATGTTAGAAGCAAGGACACAGTTTAAGAGATCCAACCCAAGGAATACTTCACTTCCTAGTGATATGCTTGGGGAATGGGGAAAAGATTGCACTCTAGAATGGGTTACTGAACAAATTCAAAATCAAATAGAAGATGCAGGTATAGATTCAAACATAACAGAAGATGAAATCAACATGTGTAGAGGATGTGAAAGAAAGGTACAGTTGGAATTTTACAAAATGTTATTTTCTTACAGTTTTGACACTATTAACTATTTTAATATTTGTCATTATATTTGTTTTCACTGAAATAAATGGTCTTTCATAGGTGAGGAAATATCCTGCAATGTGGGAATATGGAGGACATTATCGTGTAGAAAGTGTATATTTAAAGAGACGACCCTTAGATTTTGGAATCATGGTTGATTTCAAACAATCCAGTCGAGCAAGCTCAAAATATAAGAATATTATTGAAGGGAATCTACAATATGTTGGAAAAATCCAAGAAATTATTGAGTTGGATTACCGCTCTTTTAAATGTTGTATTTTTAAGTGTAGATGGTATGAAGCAATTTAGAGGACACAAAGAAATGATACCCATAGTGGATTGTTTTCTATAGATTCCTTGAGGTTCCTACCAGAGGCTAAGGAGCCGTATGTTATACCAATTCATTGTGTGCAGGTATTTCTTTAACTCAAATAAGAAGCAATAGTGATCATTAATCTATTGATTCATAGTTTATTGCGATAATATATATGTGTTTATTAATCAATAAAAGTGTTATAATATATGTCTAATATATGTATGTCATTCATGTGTAGGTATTTTTATATGAACATATTTTGGACCCGAAATGGATATTTGTCATACATTATGATCCAAGATTAAGGCATGTATTTGATAATGCATTAGTGGATATTGAGAAAAACAATGATGTCCAACAAAATGAGAGAGAGGCATTAGAGGACATCGAATAAATTAACATCCATGATGATGTTGAAGATGGTTATATTCAGGCACAAGAAGACAAAAATCGATAGTTTGATGATGTTATGGAACAAAACAATATGGATGGTATAGAAAATGATGATCCAAATACATCTGATAATAATATAGATGGTCTAAAGTCAAATTTCAATGATGATGTAGATGATGCGGGTCAATATGAGGATGATGATAATATTAAATACTTGAAATAACATATGAACATTGACAATGATACACTCAATGACAATGTTGTGGAAAATAATGTTAATGACCAAGACTTCTAAATTTTCTGAATTATTTGTAATCCAATTTTTAAAATGTTCATTCTTATGGTCCAAACTTCCATGAAATGCTTCAGTATTATTTCTGATAATACAAATTACTTATTGCAATATCATTAAAGTGTTCAATCTTCTGATTCTTTTCTATGAATTGTTGGCAAAAAAAATTAGGATTACTTGGATAAGAGTTAGCATGGTTAATGGCCATTTATTGGCAATTGCCAAAAAATATAATTAAATATATTGTATATGTAAATCAATGTAAATCCAAACAATTAGGATAATTAATGTATCCAAAGTGTGTTCATTAATTTATATTTTAAAACAAATTGAAATATTTCACTAAGCCTAAGCCTAAGACCTTAACCTTTATACCATATAACCCCTAACCCCTTGAAACATGGATAATCTTGAAGATTATGTGGGAACATAAGACATCCTTTAGTCTTGAAACCATCCCATACCATCAAGGCATGTGCCTAGTATAACCATGTCAAATTTCGATGCATACGGGCACAGTTTGGATAAATTTCAATGTTGGCCTCATTCACTGCTAACCATGTAGCGTCGATGGATCTCATTAAGCCCTTCACCCGATATAATCCCTAACCCATTAAAAATTAAACCACTTGCATGTTGGACCCTATAAAATTATTTTTGGTTGTCTCAACTTAATAGAATCATGGTTTAATCATCTCAGAGAATGCCACAAGAAAAAGACAAATACATGGAAATTGGCATCTTCATTAGGTTTCATTGTAAATATGGGTATGTCAGGTTTTATATTTGCTGGAATGGATGGAGAAATTGGTTCATGATGATGATGATGATGGAAATGACAACCATGATGTTGGAATGATGAAGATAATGATGTCCTTGAGTCTGAAAATCCTCCCATACCGTCAAGGCATGCACCTAGTCTAAACGTGTAAAATTTTAACACATACAGTCACATTTTGAAAAAATTTCAACATTGGCCCCATTCACTGCTCACTATGTGGGGTCAGTGGATGAAATTGGTGATGGGAATGTTATAAGTTCCATGACATTTCAAGAGAGTTCCAACAAATATTCTACAAATGGAAATGATGGATGATGACAATGATACGTCAATGATGAACATTGACGCAAACGTACTGGACGATCTCAAAGATAATGTGGGACATTAGACATCCTTGAGTATTGAAACCCTCCCATACTGTCAATACATGTGTCTATTCTAACCACATCAAATTTCGGTGCATACATGCACATGATTGAAGAAATTTCAACGTTCATTCACTGCTCACTATGTGGGGTCGGTGCATGACATTTGTGATGGGTGTATTGGAAGCTCCTTGAAATTTCAAGAGAGCTCCAACAAAGATTCTACAGATGGAAATGATGAATGACGAAAATGAGACGTCCATTATGAACTTTTATGTAAACATGGAAAATCTCAAATATTATGTGGGAACATCATACATCCTTGAGTCTTGAAACCCTCCCATACTGTCAAGGCATCATGTGTCTAGTCTAACCAGGTCAAATTTCGATGCATACAAGCACAGATTGAAGAAATTACAATGTTGGCCCCAATCACTGCTCACTGTGTGGGGTCGGTGGAATACATTTGTGATGGGTGTACTAGAAGTTCCATGAGAGTTCCGAAAAAGATTCTACAAATGGAAATGACAGATGATGACAATGATATGTCAATGATGAACATTGAAGAATATGTACTGGATGATCTCAAAGATTATGTGGGGACATCATACATCCTTAAGTATTTAAACCCTCCCATACCATAAAGGCATGTGTCTAATCTAACCACATCAAATTTCGATGCATACAGGCACAGTTTGAAGAAATTTCAACGTTGGCCCCATTCACTTCTCACTATGTGGTGTTGGTGGATGAAATTTGTCGTGAGTGTATTGGAAGTTCCATGAAATTTCAAGAGAATTATGACAAATATTATACAAATGGAAATTATTAATCATGAAAATTATACGTAAAAAATGAACGTTGATGCAAATGTCGACGATCTCAAAGATTATGTGGGGACATCATGCATCCTTGATTCTTTACACCCTCCCATAATGTCAAGGCATGTGTCTTGTCTATCTACATCAAATTTAGATGCATACAAGAACAATTTGAAGAAATTTCTACATTTTCCCCATTCATTGCTCACTGTGTGGGGTTGGTGAATGGCATTTGTGATGGGTGCATTGGAAGTTCCATGACATTTCAAGAGAGTTTCGACCAAGATTATATACACAGAAATGACGAATGATGACAATGAGATGTGCATGATTAATGTTGGGGATAAATATATGCACTATTAATTCCCACATTTAATTATCAACCAGGGCTCATAAGCTTCGAGGTGCAGGCATAGGAAACGCAGGATTAAAGTCTAGTCTATCCTAATCTAAAGTCAACAAAACAATGTTCAAACCCATACTGCAACAAATTAACACTAAGGATTCATCACCAGGACGTAGGAATACTTAGTGCTATAAAGGCTTAGATCACAATCTTTCATGCACTCATGGTGATGTTCACGTGATTAATCTTGAGTAGCGTACTTAGGTTTTATGTCCTTCAATGATTATTTCCTGTAGCGGATCCACACTTAAATGCAATAAAAGAAAGAAGCAAACGAAAATGAATTCAAATGAAAAGAAATAAACTAATGGGAAAGCCAAATCACAATGAACGCAAACTAATAATGACCAATAAGCAAAATTAATCTAAAATTAGATCTCAAGAAAAATTCTTCAAATGGTTACAAGTGTCAACAATAAGAGTGGAATCTACATAAAAATGCATAAAATAATAATGAATATTTGATTAATGACAAGATTGGTCAATGAGAAATGCACTCTGTATTTTCCATGTTTAATGGATGCCAACATACTCTGCATATCAGTGCATGCAACAATATTTAAGAATCACATGATTACATCAGGCTTCAAGGTACATGTGTTATATGTTTGTGATAATAAGACAAAGAAATGTCAACATTAATCACTAAAGAATCATCTTATCCAAAACCTGAACCCAAAGTCTAAAACTTGAACACGATAGACTTATTAATCCATGCACCAACATTAATATAGAAATCATAGTAAATATATGAGTCCTATGATATGTTGTACTGTTATGTTTCAAGAACGCAGATTCAATAAAAAGAAAGGATATACACCATGTGTTCCAAATCTCATGAGCAAGGATCAAATCCAATGTTCAAAAGTGTTTATAAATGTTACTGAGAGCAGAGTTTTTTCGTATGAAAGAGGTGCAAATAGTGATCAACTCTTCAAGAAATGATACCACAAACATATTGTTTATGCAAACCAGATTCTTGGTGCCAAGACAGTGCAGAAATGGATATAATTGTCACATGAATCAAGTGTCAACAATGTTCAAAGGAGCCAAAAAACTTCAGTTGTGTAAAAMAACAAAGTGGTGTTATAAAATTGGAATAAAGTTGCACACATATGAAGAATGAATCTTGAATCTTATTAGTATTGAAAAGAAAACCAAAACTGCAATTAAAGAGAAAACTAGTTAGAAAGCACATCATAAAATAAAATGAAAATATAATGGACTAATACTAAATAAAATGAACATAGCAATGCTTACCCACACTGAGGGGCCCTTCCCAAGTGGATAGCACTATTGAGAAATATCAGATCAAGCCAAGGAGATGCACAGTAGATCAGCAGCAATCATCCTTTCATTTAATCATGGAACTATGTTTTTACATGACAACCAACTCCTTAAAGCTTTCTCACAAAAACAAATCTCTCACTTACAAAAACTTCATGACAATAATGGCTCCTTGTCATAGCCCTATGAGACTCTTATTTATACATTAAATACAAAGGGATATGATAGAAACGAATCCCCCAAACTCAAATTTTGGTTAAAACCAATTTTACAATTTTTTGAGAAAAATCACAAAAATCTGGGTTTTATTGTAATTTGAACAGATTTGAGTTATGGATCCACCCATATCTTCCCAACCAATTCGAAATTTAGAAAATGGTTTATGGGTTCTATATCTAGAGGATATTTGTAAAAACCCATTTTTCATTTTTGCAAGATATGCTCCCATGTGCACGTAAATCAAGGCACAAGTTGGCAGTTTGAGTTTTGTTGCTAATTTTGGCAGAATCATTCCCCCTGAGATGGAGGTACACATGTGCGAGATGGGTGAATTATTTCTCACGTTTCCGCATGAAAACATCATTCTGGACAAAACCCATGTACCTAATTTTTCTCTAGAAGCTTTCTAAAATATCAAATTATGTCTACTATCGGATTAGCACAAGCTGGTACCGAAATAGGTGGAGCCTTGGTACCGGAATAGACTGAGTACCGAATCATGCTGCTTAAGATTCAAAGTGATTAGGATCATACATAATCAAGAATTTAATAGAATTAACTCAATAAAGTTAAACAAATCATGCCTTAACCATAAGTTACCTCTCTATGCACATGATCAAGGTCATTAATTGTATTTATGGATGAAACTGTCAATTAGATACACATATCATAGGTAAAATTGACTCAGACATAGATAATATAGGGTAATAGAAGTGTCAATACTGAGACTCAACATTCCCCCATGCTTAAGTCATTGCATGTCCTCATGCAACAATGATCTTCAAAGTTTCACAATTGATGATACTCCTCACTCGATCAAGCATTCACTAAAGTTAAGTCTTATCCAATCTGTTTTCGATCAAAGTTAGGATAAAGGGTTGGATGGGACTCTAATATGATTATAGGATAGTGGCCAAGAGTTTTCATAATGAATTTGACTAATAGGCCCCTTTGGCTAGATTACCTTTAAAACAAAAGTGATATAAGCTTAATTTAGATATCATTTGAAGAGAGGAACGCATAAAAGAATACATCCCAAGATGATTAACTTGTTTCTTATCCAAGTTTGTAGAGATGAAGTTCTTCTTGTTTAGGTAAGGTGAATTACATATAATGAGGGTCCCACTTCTCATGCAAACCTATTTATTTTAAAGATAGAACTTTAAAGTGGATACTTGAAGGTTCTTAAGAACATCATCCGAGAGATATAAAAGTCATCTCCTAGCCTTGATTTGATAATGATTGCTTCAGAATGATGCCCAAGGGTTTAGATTCAGTTTTAAGTGTGCCACTTTATTTTTTTCAACTCCCTTTATATGGCATAGCCCTGCTGCCAGCAGGCCTGTTCAGTACCCCGACGGGTTTACCTTAGTACCATACAAGCATGGCCTCGCTGCCAACAGGCATGTTCAATACCCAGGCAGGTTTACTTGTACTTCTTGATACATCCTTTTTATTATATTACTCAAAATATTTAGAATTATGTAAACTGCTCATTGACAATTTTAGAGTATAAGGAAGGCAGGTGGTACGAGAGTGTTTTAGAGTTATTAGGCACATAATTAATTGTTTTGCAATTATCCCAAGGGTGACATCATCCACATTCAACTTAAATATCAGCTATTCAATGTATAATGTAACGTCTCGGATAATGACTAAGAGGTCCCTCTAGTTAATCCTATTAGGGTTCTCATGAAAGTTCATTGCGGTTTTGCAAGGGCGGTCCACCACATGAGGTTTTCATCAATACCTTCAAAGAAAAACTTGTAAAGATAAATTTGGATAAAAACTTGTTTGAATCAGCTAGGTTAGTATTAGACATAATGGTGTCACCACTTTTTAATGAATATTTCAATTAGCAATCACTTCTTCAAAATGATGAGGTAATAAGACAAGTGCACCCATTATCATATAGAGCTAAATGTTAAAATATCTTCTTAAAGGATAGCAAGGATAATTCATTTAGGGTTGAGTGTCGAAATGTAGGGAGAAGATGTACATGAGAGTAAAAAAAATTCAACACAACACTTAAATGATCCTTGATAGAAAGAACATGAAGATATTAGCTCATACCTCTAATTACCTGAAGTGAAAACAATGTTAAGCACTTGACAAAGATCACATCACTTTGGCATCAGTACCAGATAAGTAATGGAGTAGGTTTTTTGATGCAGGAGCATCGTTGGAAAGCACGCAGAGGTGGGACCACCAGACACGTGAGAGTTCCCCCGGAACTTCAAAACATGACAATTCAACTGATTTCGGGATCCACCTCCATCCAGCGTCGAAATTCATTTTCAGAGACACACTTGAACTGGCACCAGATTTTCCCTTTGTAGCAAGTTTTTGAATTTGTAAACAGAGCAGAAGCTCCCACTTCGGCTCTGGAAAGCGATTGATATAGGATAGCGTAGGATAAGATTTAGAGTAGGCAAGTAGCTAGAAGAGACCCTAGGAGATATTTTGAGTTATGTAAAGCTTGTAAGAAGTGAGAGTAGAATGGAGAGGAGAGTAAGAAGAAGCAGGGAGAAAGGGGAGCTAAAAGAGAACTGTGTTAGAGAAGAAACCCTCAGTTCTGAAACGACTGTAATCTCTGTGTATTTTGTTGCCAGTGGGAATTTTCATGAATAGAACAGAATGGAAAAATTGATCCAAAAGGTGTTGTGTTTGGACTATGTGTATTTTCCTACTATTCTCTGTTTTATAAGCAAGTGGGTGGAAATGTGAATTGTTTTTTTTTTAGTTTCAATTGTTTCTCTTCATTTAGAGCTCTGCAAGGAGTGCATCGAGCCGAGGGAACGTAGTGGAATTGCTTTTCTCCTTACCGAGAGCTCTGCAAGGTGTGCATTGAGCCAGAGGGAGAAAATGCCTGATCCCGGAACTCGTTTTCTGGAAGCAGTGAAGATTTGGGTCTTCGCAAAGCTCAGAAAAGTTTCTAAGTCAAAGTTGAGAAAAGATCAGGAGGATGAACTTCGTCAAGCGTTGGATCGTGGTCACGATCCCTGCAGACATCCAGGAGGAGAATCCTGAGATTCGAACGGGCGGTGGAGAGTCCTTGAGGGGGAATAACGAAATCCCGCTGGCTGCTGGATCAGGAGGAGTTGCGAGGAGGTTAACGACGAGAGTTCGTTGATGTTTATTTCGGGACTCCGGGTACCGGGAGGTGGAAAGACAAGAGTTCTATCTTTCAAAATCTTGAATCGCGATCACGAAATCGCGATTCAATCAGGGCCGTCAAGCCCAGAACGGTCTGGACAGTTGGTTCATTTCAATACTTCGGGTACCAAGAAGTTGGGAGACAGAGGTTCTACCCCATCAGAACCCCGAACCATGAAATTGTGAAATCGTGATTCGACGAGAGTCGTTGATCTCAGGGGTTATCGTGAGTCGTCAATTAAGCGCCAAGGAACTTCGGTGTTTCGACTTTTATCCATTTCTCCATTTCGGCTATAGGAACCTCCAAAGGATAGAGACACCCTTTGTGTCTCGATTTCGCGAAGTGCGAAATCCCAAAAAGGGAAGAGGCAACGGTAATTTCATCTTTTCGGAGATCGAGAACTACAAAGAACAAAGACACCCTTTGCATCTCAATTTCACGAAGTGCGAAATCTCGAAAAGAAAAAGGCACGAGTATTTTGGTCTTTCAGTGACCGGGAATCTGGAGGAGCAAGGATATATGTGGCATCTAGATTTCATGAAACGCAAAATCCCGAAGAAGTGAGCACCAGGCTATATCGGCATTTCGGCTACCGGGAGTTCGGGAGACTAGAAAATAGGACGCTTGATCTGTGGGGGCCCGATCCCCTATTAGCGCCTTTAAACTTGGCTCTTGGTCACAGCCCTTGGTCATTTGTTGTGGGAGCTTAAGGTTGGCGCCAAAAACCAGCCAACGAAACTTTTGTAGGGGACTTGTGTATTCGTCCGAGAGGTTCCAGGTTGGAACCCAAAGAGTCATTTCGGTTCTAGAAGTGGAAGATCCTGACCGGGAGGTCGTGCATCCCTTAGGAGGGATAGGCAGTCTACATCAGGTGGTATCAGAGCACAATTTCTGTAGATTTCAGGCGAAGGGAGAAAAAGAAGGAGACAGAAAAACCTCGAAGCTGTACTCTGTGGGCGACAGACAATTAACACCATGCCGCCAAGAAGGCGAGATCCACCTCTAGGAAACCGTGTTGTGGAAAGGGATATGTGAGAACTTCGCGCTCAATTAGAGACCATGGAAGCAACACAGAGGAGGGCACCTGACGCTGAAGATGTCAGTGATGCAGAAAGTGAAGAATCTAAAGTTGAAGAAGCTACAGTAGAGGACGTTGCAGAAGAACGGTTGTTGAGAGAAGTTGCCAGATTGGGAGGCAGAGCTAAGATAGAGGTTCCCGTGTATGAGGGGAATCTAGATGCAGAAGAACTATTGGATTGGATAATGTCCATGGACAAACACTTTGATTATGAAGATGTCAATGAGGAGAAAAAGGTGAAGCAGGTAGTCACCAGGCTAAAAGGGCATGCAGCACTGTGGTGGGATGAACTGCAGGCTGAGAGAAGAAGTAAGGGAAAATAGAGAATAAAGAGTTGGGACAGGATGGTAGCCAAGCCTAAGGCTAAGTTCATACCCAAGGACTACCAAATCAATCTATTTAGGAAGCTACAGAACCTGAGACAGAAGGGGATGACAGTCAAGCAGTACACTGAGGAGTTCTACAGGCTGAACATCAGAACTGGGAAAAGGGAGAGACACAAATAAAAAGTCGCCAGATATGTAAATGGATTGAGATATGAAATATAGGATGAACTAAGCATGATGTCAGTAAATACTGTGGAGGATGCTTATTAGTTTGCACTAAAGGCAAAGGAGAAGTTGACCAGAAAATAGAACCAGCGAGGAAGAGGCAAAAGCTCAGTCCTGGGCAAGAACAAGGGGTTCAACCGAGACAGAGCACATCAGTCTAAGGAGGAGGCTGAGAAACCCCACAATCACTCTGAACGAGGAGAAATTTCACGACGAAGACAGAATGGGAGAAGAAACTCTTCTAGAGGAAGAGGCAGAGGAGGAGTAAGGTGCTATAAATGTGGGAAGATAGGGCACATGTCTTGGGAATGCCCCGAAAAAAAAAAAAAAAAAGGAGGAGAAGCTCACATTTCAGAAGCATAGCGAAGAGATGTTGAAGCAGAGGGAGCAGAGGATGGAGAATCCCTGATGTTGAGAAAAGTTCTTTTAAAACCAGAGACAGAAATTGAGAAGCCAGTGCAGATAAATAGTCTCTTCAGGACAGCTTGCAAGACCAAGGACAAAGTCTACAAGGTGATCATTGACAGTGGGAGTACTGACAACCTGGTATCCACAGAGATGGTGGAGAAACTGGAGTTGAAGACGACCGCACATCCAAGGCCATACAAAGTCTCATGGCTGCAAAAAGGACACCAGGTAATGATTACTAAACAATGCCTGGTTGAAATTAAGATAGGAGGATATAAAGATGAAATCCAATGTGATGTAATTCCCATGGACGTATGCCACATTTTGTTGGGGAGACCATGGCAATATGACAGAAACGTCATTCATGATGGGAGGAAGAATGCGTACACGTTGGAGAAAAATGGTAGGATGCATATGTTGTTGCCAATAGAGGAGAAGAAAGCAAAGGGGGAAGCCATCACAAGCATACTTCTCATGAGTGGGAAGGAACTCCTGAAAGAAGTCAAGGGAGAACAAGAGATGTAGTTCGATGTGGTGAGGAAGCCCAGAGTCGTCCTTACGAGTACGTCAGTAGACGGTTTTCCTAAAGAAGTTCAGGAGCTGCTGGATAGTTTTATGGACATAGTGGTGGATGAGCTACCGAACTCATTGTCGCCCATCAGGAGTATCAATCATCACATCGACTTGATACCAGGAGCGAGCCTGCCAAACAAGGCAGCATACAGATTGACACTTTGGGAGAACGAGGAGGTAAGAAACCAAGTCCAAGAGTTGTTGGATAAGGGTTTAGTCAGAGAAAGCTTGAGCCCATGCACAGTACCAACTGTGTTGAGCCCAAAGAAATATGGAGGATGGAGAATGTGCACAGACTCGAGATCCATCAACAAGATCACCATCAGGTACAAATTCCCTTTACTGAGAATGGATGATTTAATGGACTGCTTAAGTGAAGCAAATTTTTTTTCTAAAATAGATCTGAAAAGTGGATATCACCAGATCAAGATGAGAGAAGGTGATGAATGGAAAATAGACTTTAAAACTAATGAAGGCCTATATGAGTGGTTGGTTATGCCATTTGTCTTAACGAACACCCCAAGTACTTTTATGAGGCTGATGAACGAAATTCTAAAGGATTTCATTGGAAAGTTTGTCGTTGTATATATGGACGATATACTGATCTTTATCAAGACTAAAGAGGAACATTTGAGGCACCTAACACTAGTGATGATGAGGCTATAGCAGGAGAAGTTGTTGATCAATCTGAAGAAGTCCTCTTTTATGAAGACAGAGCTCATTTATTTGTGTTTTGTGATATCCTCAAATGAATTGAAGATGGATCTAGAGAAGGTGAAAGAGATCAGAGAATGGTTGTCACCAAAAAACATGTTTGAGGTAAGGAGATTTCATGGTTTAGCGAGTTTTTACAGAAAGTTCATTAGAGACTTCAGTGGGATTTGTGCACCAATGATGGATACAATGAAGAAATGGCACAAGTATTTTAAATGGACAGAGGAGGCTGAAAGGAGCTTCAATAAACTGAAGGAGAAGATAATAGAACGACCGATTTTGATCTTGTCGAATTTTGGGAAGACATTTCAGGTAAGATGTGATGCAAGTGGAGTTGAAATAGGAGTTGTTTTGAGTCAGGATAACAGGCATGTTGCCTATTTCAGTGAAAAGTTGAATGAGACTAAGAGTAAATACTCCACATATGACAAGGAGTTTTATGCCATCATTCAAGCATTGAAGAAATGGAGACATTATCTTATCCCGAGGGAGTTTGTCTTGTATAGCGATAACCAAGCTTTACAATTCATAACTCGACAAGAAAAACTAAATCAAAAGCATGCAAAATGGGTTGAGTTTATGAAAAATTTTACTTTTGTCATAAAACATATTGTGGGAAATGCTAACAAGGTTGTTGATGCATTAAGCAGGAGATGTTTAATTCTGCAGGAATTCCAGGTGGAGACCTTGGGGTTTGAGCACCTCAAGGATATGTATTGTGATGATGCAGATTTTAAGGAGGCCTACGAAGCCAGTACAAACCCTGTACTGAGAGATAGAAGTCAGTGGACAGAGTATATGGTTCAAGAAGGGTTGTTGTTCAAAGGAAATCAATTTTGCATACCACGATGTTCAATGACAGACAATCTTCTGAAGGAGAAGCATAGTGGAGGGTTGGTTGGACACTTCGGCCACGATAAAACATTTGCACAGTTGAGTAGTTCGTACTATTGGCCAGGTATGAGAACATAGGTGATAAAATTTGTGAACAAATGTAGGATCTGTCAACATGCAAAGGGGAAAAGACATAACGTTGGGTTGTATCAACCATTGCCAATACCAGAGAGGCCTTGGGATGCAATAAGCATGTATTTTGTGTTGGGATTGCCAAGGACACAAAGGGGATTTGATTCCATATTTGTGGTGGTAGATAGGTTTTCAAAGATGGCACATTTCATCCCATGCCAGAAAACCAGTGATGCAACACATGTTGCAAATCTATTTTTCAGAGAAGTTGTAAGACTTCATGGCCTACCCAAGAGCATTGTCTCAGATCGAGACACAAAGTTTGTTGGTCACTTTTGGAGGATGTTGTGGAAGAATATGGGGACAGAATTGTCCTTCAGCTCATCTTATCACCCTCAGACAGATGGGCAGACTGAGGTGGTAAATAGAAGTTTGGGGAATCTATTGAGAAGTATGGTTATCGAACATCATAACCAGTGGGATCAGATTCTTCCACAAGAAGAATTTGCATACAATGACTCACCAAACAGGAGCATTGGAAGAAGCCCATTCCAAATACTCTACAGAATGCAACCCAGGGGGGTATCTGAGTTAAGATACTTGGAACAGGGAGAGATCAGAAGTGCTGGAGCAGAGGATTTTGCTGCTAAAATATAGAGACTCCATGGCCGGATCAAGGAACAACTACAGAGTTCCAACCAGAAATACAAACACAGAGTCAATCAGCATCGCAGGGAACTTCAATTTGAAGTGGGGGATCAAGTTTTGGCACATCTCAGGAAGGAAAGGTTCCCTAGAGGAACATATAACAGATTGAAGACAAAGAATATAGGACCCTGTAAGATCTTGAGGAAGTTCGATGCAAATGCCTATGAATTCGATCTACCAGATGGTGTGGGAATTTCACCCATATTCAATGTTTCAGAACTATACCCTTACAGGAAGGACGACGCAGAAGGCTCAGAAGATCATGAAAAGATTTAGTGGGAGAAGCAGATGCCTGTGGTAGAGAAGTCGTAGATGGAGAAGATTCTTGACAAGAGGATTAGTAAGAAGACCAGAAGGAAGACTTATTTGAGTATCTGGTCAAATGGAAGGAACGCCCAATAGAAGATGCCAGTTGGGAAAACAAAGATGCTATCCAGAAGCAGGGAAAATCAGTAGAGGATCTCATGGACATGAGTCCATGAATTTTTGTCAAGGGGAGTATGATGTAGGAGCATCGTTGGCAAGCACGCGGAGGTGGGACCACCAGACACATGAGAGTTCCCCTGGAACTTCAAAACGTGACAATTCAACTGATTTCGGGATCTACCTCCATCCAGCACCAAAATTCATTTTCAGAGACACGCTTGAACCGACACCAGATTTTCCCTTTGTAGCAAGTTTTTGAATTTGTAAACAGAGCAGAAGCTCCCACTTTGGCTCTGGAAAGTGATTGATATAGGATAGCGTAGGATAATATTTAGACTAGGCAAGTAGTTGGAAAAGACCCTAAGAGATATTTTGAGTTATGTAAAGCTTGTAAGAAGTGAGAGTGGAAAGGAGAGGAGAGTAAGAAGAAGCAGGGAGAAAGGGGAGCTAAAAGAGAACTGTGTTCGAGAAGAAACCCTCAGTTATGAAATGATTGTAATCTCTGTGTATTTTGTAGCCAGTGGGCATTTTCATGAATAGAACAGAATGGAAAAATTGATCCAAAAGATGTTGTGTTTGGACTATGTGTATTTTCTTACTATTCTTTGTTTTATAAGCAAGTGGGTGGAACTGTGAGTTTTTTTTTTTTTTTA
>JZKD02S1647519.1:26974-43507 GCA_000966675.3 Picea glauca | reverse complement strand
CAATTATTTCTCTTCATTTAGAACTCTGCAAGGAGTGCATCGAGCCTAGGGAACGTAGTGGAATTTATTTTCTCCTTACCGAGAGCTCTGCAAGGTGTGCATTGAGCCAGAGGGAGAAAACACCTGATCCCAGAACTCGTTTTCTGGAAGCAGTGAAGATTTGGGTCTTCGCAAAACTCATAAAAGTTTCTAAGTCAAAGTCAAGAAAAGCTTAGGAGGAGGAACGTCATCAAGCGTTGGATCATGGTTAAGATCCCTGCAGACATCCAGGAGGAGAATCCTGAGATTCTAATGGACAGTGGAGAGTCCTCGTGGGGGAATAACGAAATCCTGATTCAATCAGGGCCGTCAAGCCTAGAACGTTCTGGGTCATTGGTTCATTTTGGGACTTCGGGTACAGGGAAGTTGAGAGACAGAGGTTCTACCCCATCAGAACCCCAAACCGTGAAATTGCAAAATCGTGATTCGACGAGAGCCATTGATCTCAGGGGTTATCGTGAGCCGTCGATTAAGCGCCAAGGCACTTCGGTGTTTCGAATTTTTTCCATTTCAGAATTTCGGCTACTGGAACCTCCAAAGGACAAAGACACCCTTTGTATCTTGATTTCACGAAGTGTCAATTCCCGAAAAGGGAAGAGGCAACAGTCATTTCATCTTTTCGTAGATCGGGAACTACAAAGGGTAGAGACACCCTTTGCATCTCGATTTTTCGAAGTGCGAAATCCTGAAAAAAAAAGAAGGCACGAGTATTTCGGTCTTTCGGTGACTGGGAATCTGGAGGAGCAAGGATATTCGTTGCATCCAGATTTCACGAAATGCGAAATCCCGAAGAAGTGAGCACTGGGCCATATCATCATTTCGACTACCGGGAGTTCGGGAGACTAGAAGACGGGACACTTGATCTGTGGGGGCCCGATCCCTGATTAGCGCCTTTCGACTTGGCGCTTGGTCACAGACCTTGGTCGTTTGTTGTGGGAGCTTAAGGTTGGCGCCGAAAACTAGCCAATGGAACTTTTGTAGGGGACCTGTGTATTCGTCTGAGAGGTTCCAGGTGGGAACCCGAAGAGTCATTTCGGTTCCAGAAGTGGAAGATCCTGACCGGGAGGTCATGCAGCCCTTAGGAGGGATAGGCAGTCTGCATCATTTTTGCACTACCGAAACAGATAGTATTGGAACAGAGTGACATGATGGATGATTTTTGCTCATTCATGACGACAACCACTTCACCAAGGAATTCAATGATAATATACAAGGAGATATATATGAGGGCTTGCAAAATTTCATGGTAGGGAGCGTGCAATAATTTAGAGTAACCATATGTTTATTGCATAATTAGTCTAATTTCTTTTAGTAAAACAAAAAATGTTGAGTTTATACGTCCTATTACTTGAAGCATTTAAATCAAGAAGCAAAAACTTTGAGTATAGGATAAGATCTACCAACACCTCATTCCAGTACTAGATCACCTCAGTACCGGATGGTCGCAGGGTTGTGCTTCAGTACCAAAATAGCGCAGAGTCATGGTTCAGTACTGGAATAGTGCAGACCTCCTCCTTTGGTACCAGATGAGCACACAGGCGACCATCAGTACCAGATGAGCACAGTACTGGATGAGCACAGGAATGTTGTTCAGTACCATATGAACGCAAACTTTCTCCTTTGGTACCGGATGAGCACAGAAATGACCATTAGTACCGGAATAGCGCATACCTCCTCCCACGGTACCGAATGAATGCAGAGTTAAACATTGTTTGCAGTACTGGATGAACGCAATTCTGCGGTACTGGAATAGAATGGCACCATAATTCTAGAAATGAATATCAAATCCCAGCACTGAACATGTTGATTTGGTCTTGTCGACGGAAGTTACAAAATAATATGAAGGTTTCAGCAACCACTCCCCCATGCCTAAGGTTTTGCATGGCCTCATGCAAACAATGTGAGATGTTAAAAAATGGTTGCTTATAGATTTGTGAACACCTGCTAAAAACAAACCAATAGAACTAATTAAAACTGGATTTTTATTCATGCTTAAAAACAGAAACTTTAGGGAAAATGTCAAAATTTGAATTATTAGCTATGAATAAAATAGTTTGGACTTAACATTCAGTTTCAACTGCTATTAAAATATCACTTAATCGATCATCCTTGTGAAATAGCGGTCTTAAAATAGATAGGTAAATATAAAGCATGAATGCATCATTTTTAACAACTTTAAGGAAAAAGAAGAATTTGGAAGAAATAGGTCATGAAGCACTCCCTTAAGTCTTATCTTCCGTTGACAAGGATGTCTTTTCTGCTTTTGAAACCCTTCTAGTATTATGTGTGCATTCGAAGGATGAATAGAATTGTCTCAAATCAGAATTGTCCCCTTCCTATGAATGTAATGTCTCCAGTCGTGATTCAATCGGGGCCGTCAAGCCCAGAACGATCTGGGTCGTTGGTTCATTTCGGGACTTCGGGTACAGGGAAGTTGAGAGACAGAGGTTCTACCCCATTAGAACCCGAAACTGTGAAATTGCAAAATCGTGATTCGACGAGAGCCATTGATCTCAAGGGTTATCGTGAGACATCGATTAAGCGCCAAGGCACTTCGGTGTTTCGTATTTTTGCCATTTCGACATTTTGACTACCGGAACCTCCAAAGGACAGAGACACCCTTTGTGTCTTGATTTCACGAAGTGCGAAATCCCGAAAAGGGAAGAGGCAACATTCATTTCATCTTTTCGGAGATTGGGAACTACAAAGGGTAGAGACACCCTTTGCATCTCGATTTCGCGAAGTGCGAAATCCCAAAAAAAAAAAGGCATGAGTATTTCAGTCTTTCGGTGACCGGGAATCCGGAGGAGAAAGGATATTCATTGCATCCAGATTTCGCTAAATGCAAAATCCCGAAGAAGTGAGCACCAGGACATATCGGCATTTCGACTACCAGGAGCTCGGGAGACTAGAAGACGGGACACTTGATCTGTGGGGGCCCGGTCCCTGATTAGCACCTTTCGACTTGGCGCTTGGTCACAGACCTTGGTCATTTGTTGTGGGAGATTAAGGTTGGAGCCGAAAACCAGCCAACGAAACTTTTGTAGGGGACCTGTGTATTCGTCTGAGAGGTTCCAGGTTGGAACCCGAAGAGTCGTTTCGGTTCCAGAAGTGGAAGATCCTGACCGAGAGGTCATGCAGCCCTTAGGAGGGATAGGCAGTCTGCATCATTTTTGCAGTACCAGAACAGATAGTATTGGAACAGAGTGACATGATGGATGATTTTTGCTCATTCATGATGACAATCACTTCACCAAGGAATCCAGTGATAATATACAAGGAGATATATACGAGGGCTTGCAAAATTTCATGGTAGGGAGCGTGCAATAATTGAGAGTAACCATATGTTTATTGCATAATTAGTCTAATTTCTTTTAGTAAAACAAAAAATGTTGAGTTTATACGTCCTATTACTTGAAGCATTTAAATCAAGTAGCAAAAAATTTGAGTATAGGATAAGAGCTACCAACACCTCATTCCAGTACCAGATCACCTCAGTACCATATGGTCGCAGGGTTGTGCTTCAGTACCGAAATAGCGCAGATTTGTGGTTCAGTACTGGAATAGTGCAGACCTCCTCCTTTGGTACGAGATGAGCACACAGGCGACCATCAGTACCAGATGAGCACAGTATCGGATGAGCACAGGAATGTTGTTCAATATCGTATGAACGCAAACTTTCTCCTTTGGTACCGGATGAGCACATAAATGACCATTAGTACCGGAATAGCGCAGACCTCCTCCCACGGTACCAAATGAATGCAGAGTTAAACACTGTTTACAGTACCGGATGAACGTAATTCTGCAATACCGAAATAGAATGGTACCAGAATTCTAGAAATGAATATCAAATCCCAGCACTGAACATGTTGATTTGGTCTTGCCGACGGAAGTTACAAAATAATATGAAGGTTTCAACAACCACTCCCCCATGCCTAAGGTTTTGCATGGCCTCATGCAAACAATGTGAGATGTTAAAAAATGGTTGCTTAGAGAGTTGTGAACACCTGCTAAAAACAAACCAATAGAACTAATTAAAACTGGATTTTTATTCATGCTTAAAAACAAAAACTTTAGGGAAAATGTCAAAAGTTGAATTATTAGCTATGAATAAAATAGTTTGGACTTAACATTCAATTTCAACTGCTATTAAAAGATCACTTAATCGATCATCCTTGTGAAATAGCGGTCTTAAAATAGATAGGTAAATATAAAGCATGAATGCATCATTTTTAACAACTTTAAGGAAAAAGAAGAATTTGGAATAAATAGGTCATGAAGCACTCCCTTAAGTGTTATCTTCCATTGACAAGGATGCCTTTTCCTCTTTTGAAACCCTTCTAGTATTATGTGTGCATTCGAAGGATGAATAGAATTGTCTCAAATCAGAATTATCTCCTTCCTATGAATGTAATGTATCCAATCGTGATTCAATCAGGGCCGTCAAGCCCAGAACGATCTGGGTCGTTGGTTCATTTCGGGACTTCGGGTACAGGGAAGTTGAGAGACAGAGGTTCTACCCCATCAGAACCCCAAACCACAAAATTGAAAAATCGTGATTCGACGAGAGCCGTTGATCTCAGGGGTTATCGTGAGCCATCAATTAAGCGCCAACGCACTTCGGTGTTTCAGATTTTTTCCATTTCGACATTTCAGCTACCGGAACCTCCAAAGGACAGAGACACCCTTTGTGTCTTGATTTCACGAAGTGAGAAATACCGAAAAGGGAAGAGGCAATAGTCATTTCATATTTTCATAGATCGAGAACTACAAAGGGTAGAGACACCCTTTGCATCTCGATTTCGCGAAGTGCGAAATCCCGAAAAAAAAAAGGCACGAGTATTTCGGTCTTTCGGTGACCGGGAATCCGGAGGAGAAAGGATATTCGTTGCATCCAAATTTTGCGAAATGCGAAATCCCGAAGAAGTGAGCACCGGGCCATATCGGCATTTCAACTACCGGGAGTTCGGGAGACTAGAAGATGGGACACTTGATCTATGGGGGCCCGGTCCCTGATTAGCACCTTTCGACTTGGCGCTTGGTCACAGACCTTGGTCGTTTGCTGTGGGAGCTTAAGGTCGGCGCTGAAAACCAGCCAACGGAACTTTTGTAGGGGACCTGTGTATTCGTCCGAGAGGTTCCAGGTGGGAACCCGAAGAGTCGTTTCGGTTCCAGAAGTGGAAGATCCTGACCAGGAGGTCATGCAACCCTTAGGAGGGATAGGTAGTCTGCATCATTTTTGCAGTACCAGAACAGATAGTATTGGAACAGAGTGACATGATGGATGATTTTTTCTCATTCATGATGACAACCACTTCACCGAGGAATTTAGTGATAATATACGAGGAGATATATACGAGGGCTTGAAAAATTTCATGGTAGGGAGCGTGCAATAATTGAGAGTAACCATTTGTTTATTGCATAATTAGTCTAATTTCTTTTAGTAAAACAAAAAATGTTGAGTTTATACGTCCTATTACTTGAAGCATTTAAATCAAGTAGCAAAAAATTTGAGTATAGGATAAGAGCTACCAACACCTCATTCCAGTACCAGATCACCTCAGTACCAGATGGTCGCAGGGTTGTGCTTCAGTACCGAAATAGCGCAGAGTTGTGGTTCAGTACTGGAATAGTGCAGACCTCCTCCTTTGGTACCAAATGAGCACACAGGTGACCATCAGTACCAGATGAGCACAATACCGGATGAGCACAGGAATGTTGTTCAGTACCGTATGAACACAAACTTTCTCCTTTGGTACTAGATGAGCACATAAATGACCATTAGTACCGGAATAGTGCAGACCTCCTCCCAAAGTGCCAAATGAATGCAAAGTTAAACATTGTTTGCAATACCGGATGAACACAATTCTGCAGTACCGGAATAGAATGGCACCAGAATTCTAGAAATGAATATCAAATCCCAGCACTGAACATGTTGATTTGGTCTTGCCGACGGAAGTTACAAAATAATATGAAGGTTTCAGAAACCACTCCCCCATGCCTAAGGTTTTGCATGGCCTCATGCAAACAATGTGAGATGTTAAAAAATGGCTACTTAGAGAGTTGTGAACACCTGCTAAAAACAAACCAATAGAACTAATTAAAACTGGATTTTTATTCATGCTTAAAAACAGAAACTTTAGGGAAAATGTCAAAAGTTGAATTATTAGTTATGAATAAAATAGTTTGGACTTAACATTCAGTTTCAACTGCTATTAAAAGATCACTTAATCGATCATCCTTGTGAAATAGCGGTCTTAAAATAGATAGGTAAATATAAAGCATGAATGCATCATTTTTAACAACTTTAAGGAAAAAGAAGAATTTGGAAGAAATAGGTAATGAAGCACTCCCTTAAGTGTTATCTTTTGTTGACAAGGATGCCTTTTCCGCTTTTGAAACCCTTCTAGTATTATGTGTGCATTCGGAGGATGAATAGATTCCCTTCTCATAAGATTCCAAACAAAATCATCATAACTTTTAAAAAGAAATCTACTATAGGAACAAAAGATCTTAAACTGATTGCTTTATTAGCTTTTGACATTCCCATTTATGAAAAGTATGAAAGATAGGTTGCATTGTACTTATGTGCAACATTTATTTATTTATTTACCTATCCTAATCTAATTGAACAAAAGAAAATGTCCTTCAAGTATAGGAATACTTCCAGTGAAGCCATGTGCGTAACAGGGTTAGAAATATATCCATACTCGAGTTTAAAAGATAAGCTTTATTGTATACCAAAATACGAAGAACCAACTGCTTTGATGATGATGTGGAGAGTTGTTGAAGAAGAGAGTGGTTCTTCAATCTTGTTGTCGTCTGGAACCAATGTTCAATGTAATCTTGATGTTCTTGGTTCACTTCCTCATTTAGACCACTTTGCATGTCTCCCTCTATCATGCCATGCAGATCATCTTCTTTTGGATGGTTTGTCTCTTGGATGCATACTGGATCTGGCGATATGCATGTCAAGAACTCCTTGATCTCAGGTTCTAGCAGTTTCTTTCCATTAAATGATTCTTCAGTCTCCTCTACAGGTTGGAAAGGGTGATCAAAGGAGGCTTTTAGATCTTCTTGTGGATGTAGCTTATGGAAATCTTGTTTTTCTATCACTTATGGAGAGGCAGATAGATTATTGACTGCTTTCAATATTTGTTATTTTTGCGAGGCAGAGATTGAGATCCCAGTTGTTGCTAGGATGGAGAGAGTTCTTCCAAACTCTTGATCATCTTTGAGTCCTTGTTGTTGGTTTATGGGTCCTGTTTCACACATGGATTAGTGTAGAGGGGGGGTTCTTACAGTGTTCAAATTATTATTTTTTTAAATCCTAAGGAAATAAAAAGAAGCAAACTAAAAGAAAATGTAAGCAAACCAATTATATACTTTAAGTGCCATCGTGCTACTAGGATCCTGTTGTCACCAAGTTATTTGTTCACACAAGTTAGCTTCTCTTCTCATATATATAAAAAATGGCTAATGCTAATGAAACACAAATTCTAACTACTAAAAGGAAGAGGACAGCCTAATTTTGGAGTAACCCCACTAAAGTGGATGTGTGGGCTCTACCCTCGCATCTTACTGTCTTCTCTCTGCCCTTAGGTCGTCCTTAAAATCATACCACACTTGCATGAAACTAAACACGCTTGAATAAAAAGAAACACACTTGCATGAAAGGAACAACAAGGCTTTGGAGAAATAAAAGCAACCTACGTATGCCCTAATCCCTTTAGCACCTCCCCGGCAACAGCGCCAAAATGTTGGGGCTAAATATATGCACTATTAATTCCCACATTTAATTATCAACCGGAGCTCGTAAGCTTCGAGGTGCAGGTGCAGGAAATGCAAGATTAAATCGTAGTCTAGCCTAATCTAAAGTCGGCTAAACAATCTTCAAACCCACACTGCAACAAATTAACACTAAGGATTCATCACCAGGACGTAGGAATACTTAGTGCTATAAAGGCTTAGATCACAGTCTTTCATGCACTCATGGTGATGTTCACGTGATTAATCTTGAGTAGCATACTTAGGTTTTATGTCCTTCAATGATTATTTCCTGTAGTTGATCCACACTTAAATGCAATAAAAGAAAGAAGCAAACGAAAATGAATTCAAATGACAAGAAATAAACTAATGGGAAAGCCAAATCACAATGAAAGCAAACTAATAATGACCAATAAGAAAAATTAATCTAAAATTAGATCTCAAGAACAATTCTTCAAATGGTTACGAGTGTCAACAATAAGAGTGGACTCTACATGAAAATGAATAAAAGAATAATGAATATCCGATTAATGACAAGATTGGCCAATGAGAAATGCACTCTATATTTTTCGTGTTTAATGGATGCCAACATACTCTGTATATCAGTGCATGCAACAATATTTAAGAATCACATGATTACATCAGGCTTCAAGGTACATGTGTTATATGTTTGTGATAATAAGACAAAGAAATGTCAACAATAATCACTAAAGAATCATCTTATCYARAACCTRAACCCAAAGTCTGAAACTTGAACATGAYMGAYTTATTAATCCATGCACCAACATTAATATAKAAATCACAKTAAATATATSAGTCCTATGAWATGTTGYAYTSTTATGTTTCAAGAAYGCRGATTCAATAAAAAGAAAGGATATACACCATGTGTTCCAAATCTCATGAGCAGGGATCAAATCCAATGTTCAAAAGTGTTTATAAATGTTACTGAGAGCAGAGTTTTGTCATATGAAAGAGGTGAAAATAGTGATCAGCTCTTCAAGCAATGATACCACAAACATATTGTTTATGCAAACCAGATTCTTGGTGCCAAGACAGTGCAGAAATGGATATAATTGTCACATGAATCAAGTGTCAACAATGTTCAAAGGAGCCAAAAAACTTCAGTTGTGTAAAAMAACAAAGTGGTGTTATAAAATTGGAATAAAGTTGCACACATATGAAGAATGAATCTTGAATCTTATTAGTATTGAAAAGAAAACCAAAACTGCAATTAAAGAGAAAACTAGTTAGAAAGCACACCATAAAATAAAATGAAAATATAATGGACTAAGACTAAATAAAAAGAACATAGCAATGCTTAACCACACTGAGGGGCCCTTCCCAGGTGGCTAGCACTATTGAGAAAGATCAGATCAAGCCAAGGATATGCACAGTAGATCAGCAGCAATCATCCTTTCATTTAACCATGGAACTTTGTTTTTACATGACAACCAACTCCTTAAAGCTTTCTCACAAAAACAAATCTCTCACTTACAAAAACTTCATGACAATAATGGCTCATTCTCATAGCCCTATGAGACTCTTATTTATACATGAAATACAAAGGAATATGATAGAACCGAATCCCCCAAACTTAGATTTTGGTTAAAACCAATTTTACAATTTTTTGAGCAAAATCACAAAAATCTGGGTTTTATTGTAATTTGGGCAGATTCAAGTTATGGATCCACCCATATCTTCCCAACCAATTTGAAATTTAGAAAACGGTTTCTGGGTTCTGTATCTGGAGGATATTGATAAAAACCCATTTTTCAGTTTTGCAATATATGATCCCATGTGCACGTAAATCAAGGCGCAAGTTGGAAGTTTGAGTTTTGTTGCTAATTTTGGCAGAATTATTCCCCCTGAGATGGCGGTCCACACGTGAGAGCTGGGTGAATTCTGTCTCACGTTTCCGCATGAAAACATCATTCTGGACAAAACCCATGTACCTGATTTTCCTTTAGAATCTTTCCAAAATTTCAAATTATGTCTAGTACCGGATTAGCACAGGTTGGTACCGAAATAGGTGGAGCCTTGGTACCGGAATAGACTGAGTACCGAATCATGCTACTTAAGAGTCAAAGTGATTAGGATCATACATAATCAAGCATTTAATCGAATTAACTCAATAAAATTAAACAAATCATGCCTTAACCATAAGTTACCTCTCTATGCACATGATCAAGGTTATTAATTGTATTTATGGATGAAACTGTCAATTAGATACACATATCATAGGTAAAATTGACTCAGACATAGATAATAGAAGGTAATAGAAGTGTCAATACTGAGACTCAACAATTAACATTGATGCAAAGATGGATGATATCAAATATTATGTGGGGACATCAGACATCCTTGAGCCTTGAAACCCTCCCATACCATCAAGTCATGTGTCTAGTCTAACGATGTCAAATTTCGATGCATACAGGCAGAGTTTGAAGAAATTTCAACGTTATCCCCATTCACTTCTCACTATGTGAGGTCAATGCAAGATGACATTTTTGATGGGTGTATTGGAAGTGCCATGACATTTCAAGAGAAAGATTCTATAAATGGCAATGACCAATGATGATAATGAGACATCCATTACATTGAACATTGATGCAAAAATGGATGATCTCAAATATTATGTGGGGACATCAAACATCCTTAAGTATTGAAACCCTCCCATGTCATCCAGGCAACTATCTAGTCTAACCATGTCAAATTTCGACACATATGGGCACAGATTGAAAACTTTTCAACGTTCGCCCCATTCACTGCTCATCATCTGGGGTCGATGGAAGACATTTTTGATGGGTGTATTGGAATTTCCATGACATTTCAAGAGATTTCTGACAACGATTCTATAAAAGGAAATGAAGAATGATGACAATGAGACATGCATGATGAACATTGATGCATACGTAGAAGATCTCAAAGATTATATGGGGACATCATACATCCTTGATTCTTGAAACCCTCCGGCATGTGTCTAATCTAACCATGTAAAATTTCTATGCATACATCCACATATTGAAGAAATTTCAACGTTGGCCCCATTCACTGCTCACTATGTGGGGTCGGTGCATGACATTTGTGATGGGTGAATTGGAAGTTCCATGAGATTTCAAGAGAGTTCCAACAAAGAATATACATATGAAAATGATGAATGATGACAATGAGACTTCCATTATGAACATTGATGCAAACATGAACTATCTCAAAGATTATATGGGGACATCAAACATCCTTGAGTCTTGAAACTCTCCCATACTGTCAACGCGTGTGTCTAGTCTAATCATGTCAAATTTCGATGCATACAGGTACAGATTGAAGAAATTTCAATGTTGGCCCCATTCACTGCTCACTATGAGGGGTCGATGGAAGACATTTGTGATGGGTGTATTGGAAGTTCTATCAAATTTAAAGAGAGTTTCGACAAAGATTCTACATATGGAAATGGCGGATGATGACAATGAGATCTGGACAATCTCAATTATTATGTGTGTGGGGTCAATGGATTTCATTAATCTCTTGACCATATATAATCCCTAAGCAATTAACCATTAAAATACCTAGCCCCTAAGCCCCAAATCCATTATCCCTTGACCCTTAATCCCTTAAACTGTAACCCATAATCCCTTAACCCTTAATCCTTATACCCCAAATCCCTAAATCATTTAATCCCCAAATCCCATATCCACTAAACCCCCAACAACTCAACAAATTAACTATTTAGGCACATTAGGAGTTAAATTGGAAGCCAAACTAGAAGCTAAAAAGGAAGCTAATATGGAAGCTAAACTGGAAGCTAAAATGAAAGCTACACTAGAAGCTAAATTAGGTGCTAATTAGGGCGCTAAATATGGAGCTAACTCGGGCATTAAATAGGGCACTAAACTAGGCACTAATAATGCCTAGATTAGCGCCAACTTGTGTTGCTCAGTGCAAATAGTGCCCTCTCGATAAATAACATTGACATTAGCAAAAAAGTGGAGAAAAATACATTAAAAAAACTATTGGAAGCAAAAAAGGGAGCTAATCACAGGGATTTGTTGTAGTGAATGTGGATGGACATGATACTAAGAAAAACCAAAATCCAACTGAGATACAAAATCATGGCCCTAAAAATAGCAACATGAGAAGAAGCACCTCAAAAAAGGCCCTGCATGGAGCCAAGAAACATGTTAATGTTGAGGATTCATCCAAAGAATCATCTAATCAAGGAATTGACAGTTCCTAGAAATTGTCTAGCGGTGAGACTAGTTCACCTTTTCAAGGGAGAAGAAAAAGGAGAAAACATGCTAAGATCCATGGCCATGAATATTTTAAGAAATACAAACCACCCACTTTTGATATGGAGATTAAGAAGGAGGATGAAGAAGAAGCTTGGATACTTGGCCTAAAAAAATACTTCAAAGTCCATGACTACTCTGAAAACTTAAAGGCCCGAATAGCCATTTTCAACTTGAATGGAAAGGCCTCCATCTGGTGGGAGGACCTTAGAAATGTGAAAGGAATCCATGAGAAAGAGTTGTCATGGAAACAATTAGAGAAATATTTCAAGAAGAAGTACCTATCTAAGAGTGTTGGCACAGGGGAAGACCCAAGGTTCAACTCTAAAAGCGCACCAACAATCCCTAACTATAGGCCCTTTCGGCAACACCTAGGAAGCAGATGAAGTCTCACCTGAAGTAGCAATAGGGGGGTGCAGGACACAGGCGTCTACAACCAGAGGAAATGCAAGGGGATCTCAGAATAACAACACAATGTAACCTAGAGAGTCTTTAACAGTCTTACACTTAGCTTCGTGAAGTTATCTTATACCTTCTATCTTTCATATGGAAACAACATTGCAATAACAGTATAATTAGATAGAAAATAACACAGCATCAACCACTAAGAGCAACAATATTTACGTGGTTCACCCTCTCCCTAGGGCTACATCCACAGAACTGTGTTTCTTGATATATTAGATGAAAACATACAGTTCTATCTGCGCACTTAGCTGCATATTTTTCTCTCTCTTCCTCTTTCTCTCTCTTCCCTGTGCACCTAGCTACAGGGTTGATCTTCACACCCAGCTGAAGATCCTGAATCTGGAATGCTCTTACAATGAGAACACTTCTCTCACAATATCGCTCTCATCAACAATAATAGTAACCAAAAATACCCACAACCCCCTCTCAACTCTTCTAGACCTTTATCTATACATTACATGACTCTCGGACAACCTTAGATCGAAGTCTAGGTGTCAAAACCCTAGATCCAAAACCCTAGGTCCACATGACCCGTGTTTTTAGGCCTTCACCAGCCTGTCCTTCCTTCTTTTCTGTGAGCTACTCAAAAGCATCTGTTGGTGTCTTCTTCCACTTGGTGAGTTTTCCACGATCCATATTCTTCGATGCTTTATCTTCCTTGATCTTCTCTTTCAACGGATTGATTTTCCTTACTTCATTCCTTCTTTTATGCTTCTTTAACCACTTCAACCCTTCCTTAGTTTGTGTGTCTTCCATGCATTTCATACTTCATCTTTCTTCTTCCTTAATTTTCTATTTCTTCCTTAATACCTAACCAAGGGAAAACATGCCCCCAACATTCACCTGTGACTCGTCTCGAGGCACTGCAAGGTTGAACCCTCTGTATCACTTTGACTGTAGATTGTGCGGAGCAACCTATGCTTTCTACTTTGTTCCTCCCTATCATGTGCAGACTATCTTTTATGTGTCTGGTAACCAGTTTCAACTGCACCTAGTACCTAGACCCTTCTTCCTATGCTTTTACTGAGAGTTGTGAGGCAGCTGGTTATCATAATATAGTTTCAACCGGATCCCATTTACCAAACCATCTTTCCATTCTACATTAAGGGTCTTCAACTGTGCAGCTCCTCCTTCTGTAACATAGGAAACTTTGAATGGTCCAAGCCAATGTGTCCTGAACTTTCCTGGATGCTTCATGAACTTGTTGTCATATAACAGTACCAAATCTCCTTGCTTAAATGATTTGTTTTTTATATGTCTATCGTGGTAAGCCTTTTCTCGTTCTCTTTGTACATGCTGATGAAATCTTGCAATGAACCTGTCTTCCTCTAGTTCCAGCAACTGCTCGAGCCTCTCTTGTTCAGCTCTAGTGTCATCCTTACATGTAAATGTTGCAATTCTTAAACTAAGAATCAAATATTCCATAGGTACTACTACTTCCTGGCCATAAACTAGCTTAAAGGGAGTCTACATTGTTAATTTTTTGCAAGTAGTTCTATAAGCCCATAACACTGCTGGAATTCTNTGAAAATCATGCAGCAAATATCTATTGGACTTCCAATGGGAACACTTGCTCAGTTAGATCAGTGAAAGGGTTGCACCATGGGGAAGTATGTAAAGTCCACCTTTCATGAAAAGGATAATTGTGCTTCGGTGATCCTGGAGAGAATTCACACAGATGTCTGTGGACCCTTCTCGGTTTCTTCAACAACAAAACATAAGTATTATGTTATTTTTTTTGATGACTTTTCTCGTAAATGTTGGATCTTCTTCATGCAGAAGAAGGATCAAACATTCTCAAAGTTCTGTGAGTTTAAAGAATTGGTGAAGAAAGAGTCGGGGAAGCAAGTGAAGGCTATGAGGAGCGATAATGGTGGAGAATACATCTCTAATGAATTCAAAGACTTCTATAGCAAAGAAGGAATTCAAAGAGAACTCATAGCGCCTCATAACCCACAGTAAAATGGGGCCGCGAAGAGGAAGAACCGAACGATCGTGGGTGAAGCATGAGCAATGTTGCATGATCAGGGCCTACCAATGCATTTGTGAGAGAAAGCATGAAACACTGCGGTTTATGTGAAAAACTGTTGTCCTCATAGAGTACTTGGCATGAGTACACCTGAAGAAGATTTCACTGGTAAGAACCCTGATGTTTCTCATTTTAAGATTTTTAGCTCATCTGTTTATGTGCATGTGACCAAGAAGGCCAGGAAGAATCTGGAGCTGACTGCTGAAGTTGGGATATTTGTGGGGTACACAGAAACACCCCATAATTATCATGTGTATTTTCCTAATAGTAAGATGATTGTTATGCGACGGGATATAGGGGAAAGCCATGCGGTTATCGCTTGAGAGGGATCTAGACTTGAATGTAGAGGAGGAACTGTTGGTTCCCAAAGATGAGTCTCAAGATGTGGATCAACCACGTGAGGAGGTTCATGGAGTGAAGGAAGCCACTCATGCAGAGCCATCCATCAGAAATGGTAGAAATCTCACCACGGAAGCTGATAGATTGAGACTAGATGTTGCACAGAATGTAGGAGCCCCTACTTCACAGCGCATACAGAGATAGTCTCCTGATCGATTTATTGGATACATGGATCTCATGATAAAATGCATTGTGACTGAACCATCTTCCTTTCAAGAAGCAGTGTAGGATCCCACTTGGGTTGATGCAATGGTGGAGGAGTATGACTCCATTGTCAAAAACAATGCATGGGAAATTGTCCCAAGACCGGTTGACAAATCAGTTGTAGGTTCGAGATGGATCTACAAGGGTAAGATTTTAATCATTGTTATTTATGTAGATGATTTAATATTGACTGGTGATGAGCAGTTGATACACTCATGCAAGGAGGACCTTGCAAAGGAGTTCGAAATGAAGGATATGGGCCTTCTTCATTATTTCCTTGGATTGGAAATATGGCAGCGAGATGGTGAACTTTTTGTGTCTCAAGGCAAGTATGCAAGGGAGATACTCGATAAGTTTCACATAGAGGGTTTCAAACCCATGGATACTCCTCTTCCAAGAAACTGGAAGAAAGAGGATGCTACTTCAGGAGAGGTACTAGATGCTATTGTCTATCGACAGTTAGTGGATTCACTAATGTATCTAGTGAACACGAGACCAGACATTTGTTATGCGGTTAACCAGCTGAGACAAGCGATGGTTAAGCCTACCAAGATCTTTTGGAAGGTGAGTAAGCATGTCCTGAAATACATGAGAGGCACATCTGAGTATGGATTATGGTATAGACAGATGGATGAGGTGAAGTTGCATGGCTTCACGGATGCAGATTGGGCGGGCAGCCCAACAGACAGAAAGAGCACATTAGGAGGGATCTTTAGTATCGGTTCTATAATTGTTTCTTAGTACAGCAGGAAGCAAAGATACATGGCACTCAGTTCAGTGGAAACGAAATAAATGGCAGTGATTCAAGATGCATGTGAGGCTATTTGGATGAGAAAGATCTTGGTTGGTTTGGTTGGTTCTCATTTAGATATGACAGTTATTCATTGTGATAATCAGAGTTGCATTAAACTCTCAATGAATCTTGTGTTTCATGATAGATCTAAGAATACAGATATCTGGTATCATCATATCAGAGATTGTGTGCAGTGGAAGATCATGTTGCTTCAGTACATTCCTATGAAAGATCAAGATGCAGACATTCTAACGAAGGCGCTCACCAGGAGAAAATTCGAATACCATAGAGACAGGATCAGGGTGAAGGATAATCCCTTTCTTGTTGAGAAGGAGTGTTGAGATTCAACAAGAAGATCCTAGTGAAAATTATGCACCTACACTAGGATGGAGCCTCGGGCTATTTTTAGATGGAAGTTTATTTTTAGATGATGAGAAAATTCTATTTATAAATGATGTCTATTTATAGATGGTGAGCGAATTCTATTTATAGATGTATGTTGACTATTATTATCCCTTAATAATAGTTGGACAATAAATATTAGTATATTATCA
>JZKD02S1647519.1:14951-26862 GCA_000966675.3 Picea glauca | reverse complement strand
GTGATTCGAAGTTGTAACAGAGTTATATGTGTAGTTATGTGAGTTGTAAAGTAGTTTAACTCAGTTAAGTGAGTTAAGCTCATTTGTACTAGTTGTAACTGAAATTACACTAGTGAGAGATCAGTGAATTAATTATTAATTAATTCACAATCAGTGATCTCACATGCAACTGAAGATTTACCACTATTAACTACATGCATGTCAGATCCAGTGGAGGCCCAGTTGAGACAACGGGTGAAAGGGACAGTTTTACTATCAGTTGTGACATTAGTGAGTGCACTCATGCAACCACACACACAGTGGATGTTCCCATGAGGAATGCGCATCCTAAGCAAGAGGAATTCATTCATTGCAGGGATTTAAATTAGAAGGGATTGCGCAGAGGAGGCGGGCTGTCTGGAAGCAGTAAATTGGCACATCAATTTGTCAATTTTTGTATGACAGTGTGAGACGATTGTATAATGTCCTGAGAGCTCTTGGATTAGATTTTTGTATGAGATTGTTTCATGATCCATGATATATACATAATATATGATAGTGGGGTTTTTAGCTTTATGCTTTACCAGTAAAACATCGGTGTTATGTGTGATTGATCTTTCTTCTTGATATTGCAATTGGCAATCGTGTTTTAAATTTCACAAGAATATTTGTAGAAGCGATTACGTATTTAACAATGGCATATAATTGTTAGATCAGGAGAATCCAAGCAATACATAATTTGTATTAAAATTTCTACACTTAGTGAATTTGATTTTTAAATTAAGCATATTAAGGGAAAGGAGAATAGAGTGGTTGATTCCCTCAGTAGAAGTATGAAAGTGATTCACTTGGAATTTGTAAGAATTTGTGAATCAAACATCAAGGGGAGAGTCAAAAGTGCACAAGAAATAAATGAGTTTTTCAAAACTATGAAATCATACCTAGAGCAAGAGCCCATAGGACTGAAGTATGAGGACTATCAACTATTGAATGATGGCCTGCTAACTTACAAAAGTAGATTGTATATTCCAAATAGTGATGACTTGAAGAGGTTCATAATGGATGAACTACATAAAAGACCCTACATTTGTCACCCTGGTTACTAGAAAATGATCACAACCACTAAGAAACTATTTTATTGGTTGGGAATGAAGAAGGACATAGCTGACTACTTGGGTAAATGCTTATAATGTCAGTAGGTTAAGGTGGAGCACAAGAATCCGGCAGGGCTGTTGCAGCTCCTACCAATTCCATAGTGGAAATGGGAAACCATCTCCATGGATTTCATCACAGGATTTCTTAAATCAACCAAGAAGAGTGATGTTATTGTGGTAGTTGTGGATAAGTTGAGCAAAGCTGCTCACTTTATTCCTATAAAGTCAAATTACAAGGCAATAGTTTCCAATATCTTCATGAATTTATATTACATGGCATGCTTAGGGAAATCATATCAGACAGAGAAACAAAATTTACTTCAAACTTTTGTAAATCTCTAATTGTTGGTTTTGAAACTAAATTACTATTTAGTACAACCTATCACCCTCAAACTGATGGGAAGACAGAGAGAGTAAATCAATTTCTATAGGAAATGCTAAGGATTCATGTGATGCATCATCCCAAGAAGTGGGAAGACTACTTACCATTGGTAGAGTTTTCCTATTACAATGGATATCATGAGTCATTGAAGATGAGATCTTTTGAGGCTCTCTATGGTAGACAATGAAACATTTCGGTTAGCTGGAATAACCCAGTGGACAAAATAACACTTGGGCCAAACCTACTAAGAGAAATGGAACAACAAATCAATTGAATAAAACAAAAATTGAAGATGGCTTGGGACATGCAGAAGAGCTATGCAGACAAAAATAAGACTCCTAGGGAGTTCAAAGTATGGAATCATGTGTATCTCCGAGTTAGACCCAAAAAAATTTATTTGAGAATGGGAACTTGTGCCAAGTTGGTACCTCAGTTTTGTGGACCCTTTGAAATTCTAGACAGAGCGGGACTTGTAGCATATAGACTAGCACTTCCTCCCATAGTGAAAGCACATAATGTTTTCCATGTTTCATTATTAAAGAAATATGTACATGATTCTAATCATATAATTGATTCGTTTGTGATCCAAGTGGAACCAGAGGGAGAATTCCTACCAGACCCATAATGCATACTAGACACGAAATAAATTCCACTTAGGAATAGAACGATTGCCCAGGTCAAGGTGCAATGGAAACACTTTTTCCCATATGAAGCTACATGGGAATTGGAGGATGCCATAAAGTAGGCATACCCATTTTTGTTCATTATTGTGCATAAAAACTCCAGCAGCAGGTAGAACATTGGGGGCAATGTTCCTTTAAAGTGGGGGTGGGGGGATTATAACACCCATGTTTACCCCAGTTTGTAAATATTATTATTATTTTGAACAAGACTGTCGACAGACCTGTCATGTGAATCTTGGAAAAAGAATGAACCTTGCTATAGAAGGTAATGTATATATTTTTTTTATTAAATAAAAAGGAAATTGTGGCATGATTGTTGAAATGAGGGGGGGTCACCAATATATATTATGATTCATGAGAGGGATGGTAAGGGGTACCAGTAATGGTTGAGACGACCCATGCCAGGCCTGTACTCTACTGAATATAAACTTCTCAAACCCAAAACAATCTTTTGACCTAGAAAATTTAATTACCAATCAAGATAGTAGTTGGGAAGTCTTCTTCAAGAATCAATGAGGATATGGGAAGAGTACACATATGGAAACTTCCTGATATGACCCATGAAATCTTTCTGAAAAAAGGAAATAAAAGGAAGGAAAATTGGGGGCAGAGGGAAGGAGATACACACGAATGGGTCTGAGGACCAATCAAGAAGAAGAAGAGCGCGTGAGGATCTCTGGTTCTAAAGAGAACTGAGGAATAAGTTGTTATGTGTTCAGGAGCTCTTGGACAGTGTTTTCTAATCAAGTTGATAAACAAAGTTGTAGTGATTGAGTGAACAATCACAACAGGCTCCCTTGCTTGGTGGATAGAGAACTTAACTTCCAAGCTCATGCGGGAAAATGACAGTAATCATTGTCCCTTGTTGTTACTGAGAAAAAGAAGAACCCCTCTCATGGCATCATGATCTAGCTAAGGGGTGGCTAGTTGAGGAATACGCCAAGAGAAACTGTGCTTATGGTTGGGTGGAAAAGGGCACCCCTTTCAACAGTTGCCAACTAATTTCAATGTTTCAGATAAGTGTGATTCTGATTTTATATTGTATTGATTGGTTTTGTTGTAATATGTATTTTCTTGACTCAGACGCTAGTGTAAGATTTTTTTTTAATTGAATGGTAGAAAATCGTGACTCTGATAGGCCTAGTTTCCTAGGGAAATTTGAAGCAAAGTTTGAATATCACATTTTGTCAAAGGATCTCAGCATGCTTTTGTTTAGAATAAGAGAATTGTTAGTGATGGATTCAAATGATTTTGGGGAAAATTGTAAGTTGATCTTTTGTCCTAATCTACATGAACTAGACCTCAATCATTTACTATAGATCAACCACCACAGTTATACCTAGATCAGCTTAGAAACCATGAAAAATACCTATTTGAAACACAAAGGCTAGACAAAAGACATCAACCCCTGTGCGGTTTGGAAAGTCCTCAAAGGGACCATCCAAGGACCCAATCCATAATTACAGAGCCGGGACTACCCCAGTCCTATCGATCCCTCAAAAATACCTTCTCCTGTTATGGATTTCAAGCTCTATAGATAAAAAGGTGGTTCATTCAAACCATTCTTCCAGGTGACCATAGGATCAAGTTCACGAACTTAACTAAATTTCGGTTAAGATTCAAGAGTATATCCCTTTTGGGCCTATCAAAGTTCCATATGACCAGGACCTTGGAACCCTTCACTACAATCAAAAGGATATAATCTTTCTGGGTTTTGGGACTTCATAGGTCCTGGGCTTTGGGATGTTTGAACCTCACAACACTCAAATCCTGTTGAAGGCAACCTACGGACACGGTCACCTGATGGTTTGACCAAAAACTAGCGGTTCCTTATCCGTCACCATGGATTCCACCTTCTCATTAAACCCTGACCAACTTCTCATCCATGGGTGTTTTTTGCATTGTTGATCATGATCACAGATCAATGGTATAAAATTCGTTGTCGTCCTCTTATGGATATACGATGGATATGATACCTGAAATACCTACCTAATTGAACAGCTGGCAGGATTTAGTTACTTCACAAGTTCATGACTCATCTAATGCCTAACATTTCAAACTCTTTAGAGTATTACCAGATGAGGGGGTCACGAAGTAGTGCAGACTGGTTGTTGTCGGTCAATACTCCCACTTATTCTGTCCTTCTGCTACTCCCAATCGAACAGTCGAAAAGGATACTGAAGGATCTTAGATCGACGGTTTGTGTGACTTCAGGCTTTCAACCTTTGGGATTTCGAGAGCGTGGGGTAGAGAAAAACTAGACTATGACCTAAAGGCCAGCGTACAGAGTAAGGAGTTTCAGAACTTGGAAACTTTGGGACTCTGGGTCTCTAGGAAAAATTGAAGGAAAAAGGGTATGGTAAACACCGAAACGTTGAAGCACCAAATCGTTGTAATCCCCTCATTGAAGTGTCACACTTCGATTGGATGGGCATGCATATTTCATAGTGATGTGGTGTGCCCAGGTAGGTCCACATGGTGCCATGGTATTGGACATGAGTTAGGAAATAGGACCCACCCCTGTTAAGTTTAAACCATGTGTTAAGTGTGGAAAAATCTCATCTGTCAGATCTTTATCGATGGAAAGAGCTCCACCATAGATCCCCGGGTGAAAGGAGACTTTGGGACTTCAGGGATGTTTTAGACATGTACAAGAATGATGAAGGGCCAAAGGCATGATATTCACAAAGGCCCTCGGTGATATTCCTTGCAACCCTTCTCTCACGGTCACGTCGTTTTCAGAGGATGAAGATCTAGGCCATGACAGTGCCATGTCCAATGGTACGAAAGAAGTGGGTGCCATGTGGCAAAGGGGTTGAACTTTAGCCAGTGACACCCCTAAAATTTTAGGACTTCATAACTTTCAATTCAAACTTCGATATTGGACAATTTTGTAGTTGTTGGAAGCCCTCGGCCTGCACAAGGCGATGATGCCCTTATCCAAGAAATTTAGGAAGATGTAAGAAAGTGAAAAATTATGCCCCATCCCCTTTAAAAAGGAGTACTTTAGGGGTCGGTTGTGTGACATCTATTCTTCTCTTGTGAGGAACAAATCATCAACATAGATCAAAGAATCATCATTAACAACCTTGTAGCAAAGTTTGGGATCTTCATCACCCCCAGGCTCATCAAGTATCCAACGATCCTATGATACCATGCTCTAGGTGTTAGTAAGTCTTACTTCAATCTGCAAACATGAGACTCCTTCTCATGTATCATGAAGCCTTGAGGTTGTTCTATGTACATTTCTTCCTCAATCACATTGTTTGAGGAACATGGTATTTACATCCATCTGATGTAATCTYCATCCATCACTGAAGCAAGCGAAATGATAGWCTYGATGACTRGAGMAAATGTTTGGCTCAGATATCTTTGCTCCCTCTTGACATAATACCACCTCCCTGTCTGGGAGTGTCTTTTACATATACTGGAGCTAYTGCCACATMTACTCCCTGTTGTGCACTTTAATTGTCTAAATAAATAGATAATTAAGGTGTTCAATATGAATTGTCAAACCCAGGGAAGTTTTGTTATTGTAAGATAATTGTCCACARTCTATGCTAGATTATGAAAGCAAACACTAATCAAGTTGCAGTAAGGTAARCTAACAKAATTGAAAAGTTGAACACTAACACAAGTTGTTGACACAGCTGGAGTTCTAATCTATTGTTKCAGAATTGAAGTCACACTTGCATAATTGAAATCTAATTTCCAGGAGTAGAATTTGATGAGTGTATAARAATCCTGGATTATMTAATCTATTCTAATTTTCTATATTACTTTTGYAGAAGGAAKTTTTGTGCTAATTGYTGAAAGGAARTCTACTTAATTRCATAAAGGGAATTCACACTTCTATTTACTTTTGCTTGGAAACAAAGATTTAATCTAATGCATAAAAGGAATTAACTCTCAAAGCAATTCTCCAGCAGTATTCAACAATTGATTCTAACTCTCATGAGACACACTGATGTGCATTAACAGAAGGGGACTRAACTGTAACARCAAATGTATTCTAGCAATGTATAAAYAGATAAATCACACAACTATAAACAATCAAAGCAGTTAATCTAAAACTCACAAYAGAGGGGAGTCTGTGAGGAAGGTGGGCCCTTTCCTTCTCACTGAATCCACTCGAAAAGACTACGGTAGGTTGGAGAAACTCAAATCACTTMTTTATTAAATCRTCAAAATGTTCAGATACAAAATGCTTCACTTCASTCTWTGTTCCACAGCTAATCTCTACTACCTAATGGTTACAAAAGCTTTGTTATTTAAAGASAGAGACATTCAGTTAAAATAGAMTYAKAACAGCCTTGAGAATCGGATATTCTCAAGTTGTTCGTATGATATAAAAKATCTGTTATCATCACAAAATATGGAAATGATCTTGATCACCAGYGTGAGCCAAAACRTGTAAYAGCCTTGAGGATCCGTCTTTAGGATAYRGATTTGAATGATATACCAKCTTCCAGGATYAGTGGGAACCTGTTGCAGCAATTGTAAYAGCTTCCAAGAAAGGTGYRCAATTGTTGTAGTCGTGTAACAGCATGCAGAAYTGGCGCAYAGTTGTAACARCTAGTGTAACAGCAASGATCTTTCTTCAAGACTTGGTTGTTTTTCTTTAATCTACACATTTTGATCATTAGTTGAGCATTCATGGGTAAAATATKAGAAAYGCTACCAATCARACATGTTAAGTAAATAAGAATACAAAAGCAAKATCARTGATTCATACCTTGGGAAAAAGGTCTTAGCAAACATGATATTAGGCATTTTAGCATATAAATGATAAGGTTGAATGAGAAAAATATATAGTGAAAAGGGGACATTTCTGGATCCTAACACTCCATCTACATGACATGTTGAAACCATCGTTATACTCCAATATGACTCATTGACTACATCCATAGTCACTGGAACTATCTATGTTGTCCAGTATGGTTCCATCCTGGAAGGCATATTGCTTCCAGAGACTTCCTGCCTCTAAGCATCACGTCTAATAATGTCACTCCATGAAATTTTTTCGGAAGGTCTTTCCCTCCACGTTTGATCTAAATGTTGCCCTTTACTGGTCATTTGACTCTCTTCCTGAGCCAAGGGACTCCCTATGAAACTGGACTCCCTCTAAGTCTATACAACCTTGTTGAATGAAGAGAAGTATGGGCTCCTGTACCAGGGATAATGGCCCTTCTACAAAAATAGGGGTTCCCTTACCAAGGATAATGACCCTTCTAAAAAATACAAAATATGGCCTCCCAAATCTGGGATAATAACCAAAATAAAATATAATCTTGGCCTCCTGAATCATGGATAATAACCAAGATAAAATATGGTCTCTTGAATCAGGTATAATAACCAAGATAAAATATGGTCTAATTATAAGATAGAAAAATGGGCTCTCGTCATGGCTGGAAATATATTCACAGTAACCTTTCATGTGTCTGGAAGCACCATTGTATTCAACCATGTTAACCTAACCAGAACAAGGAAAACAACAAGAACATATCCTAGAAGAGATCAATTTTATCTTGCAACCAAGTGCATCATTAGTACTAAATAGTGAGCATTTACATAATGATCATAACAGTGTTTAAGTACTATCAAACATTTGATTTTTAGCTCTATGACATAACAATACTACCTAGTAGTAATAGGTCTCTAAATGCTACTGTCATAGCTACAACATTCTTGAGATGCAACAAGTATTAAACAAATCAAAATACATTAATCAAACCTGGAACCTGGAGTCTTAACTACTAGGGAGGGTGTGTTGTTCCTCTGAATGTATTGAATCCAATATTACTGCTTGGACAAGGTCTCTTATACATCCCCTGCAAACACACTCATGCTTTTCTATAACTTGAAAACCATATACAAGTGCATACCTTTGAAATTTGTAGCACCATCCAACTTGTCTTCTAATCTAAAACTGGGTAGTATCTTGATAAGAAGAAGTTAGAAAATTGAATCAGAAGGTTCAATGATTTAGAAGATTGTCAACGAGCTTGAAAAATCCCTGAAATTTCAACTTGACCAAAAATCAATCTTTAACCAAAGAGCCAACTTTTGACTTTGACTTTGACTAGTCAACCTTTGACTTTGACTTAAAAATCAAACATGACGTTTTTAGTAAAATGAGAGCACCAGTAACTGCGCTAGGTCAGGGAAAGTTGGTTTATGCAATTATTTCTCCCAAAGACCTTCAATAAGTGCTCAACGAGCTTCAAAAAGTTTTACTGTAGTTGCTACAACAACGACTAACAGAAAAATTGTGCAGTGGAACTGAAAAACTGTGCAGTGGAAATATTTCAACTAGCTCTGATCCCATGTTGGTGTTTTCATGATTCTCAAACCTTGATAGTTACTACCTTGTGATATTAGACAGGTTTTACATTATGCCACAATTATCATAGAATAACTATACACTGAAAATCTCAACTATAACAATGCAGTGGAAATAACAAGATCTAGAAATACAAACCATGCACAGTAGACACAAAAGACACAATATTTTACCTGGGAAAACCTGAACTCAGGAGAAAAACCCCAAAAAAATTCTCTAGAAGAATGTAGTCTAGGATATTACCAGTATACCTCCATCAAGCAAAAAATACCATACAGAGTGTCCACCCCAAGTCTATCACCTCTCCAAGAGCTAGCGCATAAGTTATATAACCAAGAAAGACCAAGAGAGAGGCTAGAGCCTTCAAGATAATATCCAAGATTCCCCCAACGGTTTTTGTTAGCTACATTAGACACTTCTCCAAACTTGCGCCTTAGATGAGAAAGTGAGAGAAAGTGTAATAATAAAATGAGATTGCCCTTTGTTTACACTTGTTTCAACACTTTAATTAACCTGCCAGGGTCGACTTGTCATTTTGCCTTTAATAATAGTTTTATTCAATAATTCAATGGGGTCTACTTCTTCTTTTGTCTTCTAGGGTTTTATGTAATGGTTTCTTGTATTTTTCATTAGAGAATGACTGCTCGAAGTTTCCAAAACTCCAACATTTGATTGAGTGTAAGGTATGGAAGATATTTGTATACTCTAGCACCGTCTAATCTCTCTTATGACATAGAGTTGTCCATCTCATGTACTGATCAGTTTAGTAATTGATGGGGTATAATTCCTCCTTGAGGGAATCAACAAAATTTTCCCAAGTGGCTTATGTCCTAAATGTTGTAGAATCATCTCCATCATGGCTCTCACAATAACTTCCCCGCCAATATTTGGCATGGGGAAGGGCCCTAAGGAGTGAAAAAGTGATATTTTAGATGTCCAGAAATATTTGAACAGAGTAATAACCCTCTAACAGATTTAACCAATTCTCCAAAGCATATGCATCCATATTTCCATCAAATAAAGGAATATCAAAGTTAACTTGTACCTTGAAGTGTGTCACACCTCTTAAATGGTTTCTTGTTGAAGGTGTCTCGATCATTGTTGAGATTCGTCGAAGGATATGGGTGAAATTTTCCATCATATAGTTCCTGTGTTACACGATAGATTCCTCGAGAAACAACTTGATAGGATCTCCTAATCCATAATCTCTCTTTTCATTTTCCATGGGAGGCCACTTAGGTCGGTGAGAGTGGTCTTCTCCGAGAAAAATTAGTTTGAGACCCAACTCTCGATACCTTGACCTCATCGAGGACATGCACTAAGAAACAACAAAGAGTAGATTGCTTTGATACCCCTGATTTGCATTGTATAGAGAACAAAATGAAAGGAAATAATAGAAATGGAAACACACACAAAGAAATATTGAAGGGGGAACAATAATATAGTGAAAACCAAATTCTATTAATAAATGAAATCAAAAAATATTGTGAAATTCAAAGCAATACAAACTAGCTAGAATGGTGGTAGCTTATCTTTGAAGAGAGAGGTGTCGTCTATGCTCATTCGCAAGAGAACATTACAAGAGGAATAAATTGCATTTTAACATAAAGTACTAAACCCTAAATATCCAAAACCCTAACCCTAGGAGATGAAGCACCAAAAGGATTATGGGCCTCAAGGTGGCTAGTTGATATGTCAACTTCCCAGGGGCACAACTTTTGCATATAATATTTGTCTAGGGCCCACGATATCTTGTTGGAAAGCTCTAATCGATAAGTACAATTTTGTGTAGCAACGAAAAGGCCATGGTTTCTCCAAGCCCCCAAATGGACAAAAAAATCATTTAAGGCCTCAAAATAGCCCCAGAAGTTTAGGACCTGAAAAACTATAAATAAAAGAACTACCAAGATGGAAACCCATGTTGAGTTAGTGGAAGAAGTGGGTGGCCACCAATGTCCGCCCAGATCATTAACCCTACTCCCTAGGACCCAAAATACAAGTTGTCATTATTTTGGTCATCAGAAGAGAAAGGAGAGAGTTGCTTACCTGATTCAATATCAAAGTCATATCGATTCTCCGGTGGGTGCTCCAAGCTCTAAATATTTTCCTTTGATGGTAATTAAAGTAAAGAGTTATCCTTTGGTATGATATTTGGGAGAGCCTCTGGAGGACCCTTGTTCCCTGGACTCTAAGGGGTGCGCTTGCACTCCTGAAGCTCATTTTGAAACCAGACCTTCCATTTATTGGAAAGAGGATATTCCTTCACCAAATTCCCATATACATGAAATTTTCCATATTTTGATGGGATTCCCTCATGGTGCAAGGGTTGGTAGAAAGTGGTTGACCCTTTTCTAATTATGAAGGAGTTGGCCAAACCTTTTCTAAGGTCTAATCCAATGAGCAACCTAGCCATTCTCATATTCCTTAATTATCTATAAGTATTATTAGCTTTGTAAAACACGCCTGGGGCATTGCCAATTTTTCTAAAGACATACTTTAACCATAGAATTGGAGGTAGACTGAGTAACCTTACCCAAATTGGATAATAGTCCATATGGGATAAATTGGCATCGAATTCCAAGTGCCACTTCTGAAGAAAGAGCAATTGAGAACCTTGTCTCCATCTGGCCTGGATATTTTTATCAGAATTCGCCTCCAACCTAAGAATCTAGATCATCCACCCTTTGACCAATACCATGCAATGAAGGGAGTAACCTAGCACTGCAACAAAGGTTTATTTCTTCTAGTATTTTAATAATTCTCCATTCATATGTTTGCTTGGGAAGCGGCCCACAATGACTAAGTCATAAATCTCCATCACTTCATTTAGTTCAATATTATCTCTAAAGTGCAGGTTTACCACCTTGTCCTTTTGTTTAATAGACTCAATCTCTTCCTAGCTTTCCTTGGTCCCAAACCCTCCTGGTTGGATACCAAGGGTTTATAAATGGGTATTCCACTCATTAAATCTATTGTGAGAATACTACTAATAAAACCTTGCTTGAACTGTCCACCTATAGAATCGTCCTTGCAAAGAAATGAAGAGTGTGAGAAGCATGGAAGCGGGTATGAATTATCATCCTTCGAGAAACTTAACGATTAAGGTAGGATCTTAGGTGGTGAGCATAAATGCTCATTGATGTCCGCACTTAGGGAATAAAAACCTTGTCCTTTTAGATCCTACGCCCCGTACCTTCCAATACCACTTAGTAAGTTGATGTGATTTCTAAACAAATTCTCCATGGCATGTCACACTATCCCAATGAGTTGGAAATCCAACTACTAAACTATTATCTTTCCAACTCACCCATAATTGTTATGGTTTCTTCCTCCAACAATTTTACTCCAATTATGATACTTCTAAGTTTGG
>JZKD02S1647519.1:0-14945 GCA_000966675.3 Picea glauca | reverse complement strand
TGGGGGGTTAATTGTATACTATCCAATGGATCTTTAGAGAAATCCACAATTTTATCCTCCATACCACAAAATAACCCCTAGTCTTTAGTTTTTCCAACTTAAACCCAAAATTACGTCAAACCAAACATACTGCAAGTGGAAGCCCAAAAAACAGTAGTGGACAAAGAGAACTCAATTAAGAATATTGCAATGGACATTGGACCTAACCCTAACCCTAATATTATCTCCCTTTATTATCAGATTGATGAACATAAGAGTCTGAAGTGAAAATGTGGCGACGAGGCTGCTCTGAACCCATTTTGGAAAACTAGTCTTTGCTCATATTTCAAGCATCAATCATAGGATTGTAGGCATGTTGATAATGACTTATTTCTAGATGTCTTCTCGTCTACACTTATAATTATTGGCCCAATCCACGATATTGTTGTGACCCTCGTTGTCTATCTTGCTTTCCATTGGTTAGGCCACGACTTCAATCCTCGGAATACGATCAACTTTTCCTTTTATTTTTATTCACTTTTCTCTTTCTTTCTCTCTTTTGTTTTTTAAATTTTGTTTGCAATAGCATTGGGCTTTTAGGCCATAGCTTCAAAAATATTGTAATTTTAAGATCCCCAAAAGAGGGTGCTCCTGATAGCATCTCTTTTCGATTCAAGGGTTTATTTTTTAATATTTTAGTTGCAATGGCTCTTGTTGTCAAGGTCATGATTGTTGGAGAAATTTCTATTTTTGGCACACTAGTTCAATGGGAGTTAACTGACTAGTTCTATTTTAGACTTTAACATTAGTTTAGTGGGAGTTAACTGAATAGTTTTATTTTAGACTTTCTAATCTTAGATCATCACTATTATTCATGCATTCCAAATTATAGGATGTCATTGCCTATATGAGTAAAGATCAGTCACTCATTGATAAGATCATAATATGCATTGATTCTCATTATTCATTGTGTATCTCTCTTCCTTTTCTTGATAATATTTGTTTGTGTATGCTTTATCTAGATCTCCTCTACATGCTTCCATGAAATACTAGCATGGTATCAGAGCTACGCTGCTTGGAGCAAGCCAGACAAGCCAAAGAATAAGGAAAATCGGAGTTTCGGCGAGCTAAATCTGTGGTCGTACCTTTCAACATTTATTTCTCCAAAATATTACGTTTTTTTAGGAAACGGCTTGATTGAAAAGTAAATCGACCCATTTTGGAAGTGGGTTTTCAACCGTTTGGTGAGATTCTTCATCATTTGCTCAGAAAGTAAGCCGCAAGATAGCCTCCTGAAACTGATACGAATCTGTGGCCATACCTTTCAGCAGTTATTGCTCCCAAAATATTAAGTTTTTTAGGAAATGGACCACTTGAGGAGTAAACCGACCCATTTTGAAAGTGGGTTTTCAATCGTTTGGTGAGATTCCTCACTATTTGATCAGAAAGTAAGTCGGAAGATCATCTCTTGAAACTGATACGAATTTTCATTTAAAGTGCCCTTTCTGTAATGATTTCTTAATTTTTCACTTGCAGATTGAGAGTAAATTTTTAGGGGTTCTTAGAAATAGTGAGAGAGATGGATAGGACAACTATTATACAGTCAAACTTGGTGGTAATCCTCACACCATAAAATTATTTTGATTGGAATCCCAAGGCGACATTCCGACTCAAAAGAAAAGGACTGTATAATTTGACGATGGCGACAGAAACAGAACCTACATCAGCGATTGAGAAGATGAGATGGGCAAACCGTAAGGATGAGGCCACAGGACTACTTCTTGAGTTAATCTCCATTGATTTATGGTTTCATGTTGCTACATGCAATACTCCAAACAAGATCTGGACCACCCTGGAAGGACTCTTTGGAAAGAAGAATAAGACACAAGGTCATATGCTTGAGGTAGAGTTGAATACCTTAGACCCTAAAAGTTTTGATAATATACAAGATTTCTTTACTAAATTTAAATCTTTGCTATTGAGCTTGGGTGAATGTGGTATTGACAAGTCTACACAAGAGAAACAACTTATTCTAACAATCTTGGCAAAGTTAGGACCAGAATACGTTGGAACAAATTGGAAAATGCCTACGTTGGCTCAGTTCATTGAGTCTCTTACATAAGAGCAGACAAAACTCATACAGATGGGCCTCATGAAAGATATCAAAGAACATGTACTCACCATGCATGATGGAAAAGGGTCATCCAAATAGAACGGGAAGAAGGGATATTCCAAACCCTTTAATGATTCTTCAAGTTCCAAAGACTCTTCAGATTCCAAGAAGAAGAAGAAGGGAAAGCATTGCACTTACTGCAATAAACCAAATAATGAAGAATCCACATGCATGAAGAAATAGATTGATCTTATGGCACACACAATTCAGCAGAACAACCTTGGAAACTTCATTCCAGAGGGAGTCAAGAAGCGGAAGGAAGAAGATCCTGCTCCTAAGAAAGGTAATCATCATGCTCTGGTTGCAATTAATTCCTCATATGATTCATGGATTATAGATTCTGGTGCATCCCATCATATGGCAGTGAAAGAGGAAGTTTTCTCTTCTTTGAGTCCATGCTCAAGACCCCCTATTCTCATGGGGGATGACACTCCATTAGCATTAGCAAGAGAAGGGAGAGTGGAACTCCACAATGACAGTTTTGAGAATTTTCTACATGTTCCAAAGCTTTCTATGAACCTTCTCTCAGTTTATCAGATCACTCAGAAAGGTAAAAAGGTTGAATTTACATCAGATTCAGTTTAAATAATTGACATGCATGACAATTCCATCATTGCAATTGGTGAGGTGGATCACAAGTCAAGGTTGTATAAATTCACTAATTGTTCTGACGACGACTCCTCTACTCTACTTACACATAAGGAGAGTACTTTGAATGCACCTCTAGTGCAACATGCATATACTCTTGTGCTTCCATCAGTTTCAGACATCAGAGATGATTCCATACACTCATATTTTGTACATGGAAATAAGCAGGTAGTACAGCCAGATAAGAAGCCAGCGTTGAAGCTTCAACACATGCCCAAGAAGGCACAATTCACACTTCAGGAAGCATGCAACCTTGCAGGGAATCCATTGGATTCTAGGATCACTCAATCTCAACATGAGGAGCCTACTCATGTACTTTCAGCTTCAGAACCTGTGATGCCCATGCATTGCTATATGGTTCAATCTATTGATCCACATAACTACAATAGGGTTGTGGGAAATCCATTATGGAAAGCAGCCATGCAGAAGGAGTATGACTCACTCCTACAGAACTAGACTTGGAATCTAGTTCCAATTTCACTAGAAAGGAATATTTTTAGGTGCAGATGGGTCCACAGGATCAAGAGTTACAAGGACTGACAGGTTGCCAAAGGACTTAATCAGATCCATAAATATTTCTACATCTTCACGAAGACTTTCAGTGAACCGAAGTTTCAAACTTTGTGGGATCGTCTTGCAGTGAAGAACACAGTTGCCTAGTGATGCAGGAGCATCACTCCACCTCAAGAAATGCGCCAGCACGCTAATACGCAAACGCGCAACGGAGAAAGGGAGAGGCACCGACCCTCCCATTTTAAAATTTTGAATATAATCCTATACGAATTATAGTGTGTTGTAACGTTGATAAATGCCAAGCCACACCTTTGTACAGGTAGTGGTTAGGGTTACCTTAAATGGTTTCCTGTAGCAGGTCTAGATTGTAGTCAGGTATGGACATTCATTTATGGAATGTAGTCGTAGAATTATGGTGTCGTAACTGAGATAGCGATAGCACTAAGGCGGTGGTGAGAATAAGCTTGTAGAGCCCTCACTTTGTAATGAGGAGACTTCAGAGAGAGATCTCGAGGTAGAGAGGTCTTAGAAGAAGAAGAAATCAAGATAGAGTTAGAATAGGAGAAAGAACTGAGACTCTGTCGTAGTCTAGTCTATGTACACATTTGTAAACATACATTCATCTTAATACGAAGAAAAGAATTTTTTCCTACACATGACGTGTTTATGAATTATCTATATTATGTGAATGTTATTTGTGTGTTAATGTGTTGTAGATGTATGATAGGTTTCATCTGCAGTTGGAAGATAAATTTCTTTATCTTTGTTTGAGTTTGAAGTATCATTCTGTGTTCTTTAGGTTGTGCAAGGAGTGCACAGCAGAACATTTGAAGTTCTGTAGCCAGTGTAAGGAATGTTCATCTGAACTCTGTGGAGTCAGGAAAGAATGTTCCAGGAGAGCGCACCAGAGTGATAAGAACTCAAGGAGGAACCTCAAGGTTACTGAATACCTTAGAGAAGGAATATGTGCAGAGAAGGCACCGAGAGACAAAGTTATTGAAAATTATGTAAGGAAGATCTCTGCAAGGTGTGCATTGAGCAAGGAGAACGCCAGGAGGGCGAGAAGAATTTTTTTTCAAGAAATCCTTCGGATCTGAGGTTGACGAAATCCCAAAAAATGCAAGGAGTGTGTGGGAGATCAAAATCTTCAAGGATATCAAGCTCAGAAGGAATAATGCAAGGAGTGTGTGGGTGACGGATTTACTCCAAGTCCTAAAGCTCAAAAGAGATAGAGTTTTCAAATGCGCAGGCGAGACCCAAAGGATGGGTTCACGGGAGAAATTTCAAAGACTGAAAACCTTTGAAGACTAATGAAACCTTCCAAGTCGGAAGAAATCGAAAACTCAGGAGGTCGAGCGCAGAACGCTCCAGGAGGGCACCAGAAGTCTTCTAAGGAATAACGCAAGGAGTGCGTGGGTGACGGATTTACTCCAAGTCCTAAATCTCAGAAGAGATAGCATTTTCAAACGAGCAGGCGAGACCCAGAGGACGGGTTCACGAGAGAAAGTTCAAAGACCGAAAACCTTTGAAGACTGACGAAACCTTCCAAGTCAAAAGAAATCGAAAACTCAGGAGGTCGAGCGCAGAACGCTCCAGGAGGGCACAAGAAGTCTTCTAAGGAAGCAGAGGACCAAGTCCCTTAGAGACTGGTCGAGTTGAAAGCTCAAAAGAGATAGCACAAGGAGTGTGCAAGAGTGGACTTATTCCAAGTCCCAAAGCTCAAGAGGGACAACGTATTCAGAACCCAGATGAAACCAAATCCATCGGGTCGTAGGAGAAGAATCAAATCCTTTGAAACTTTTGAATTCTTCCAAGTCATGGAGAAATTACAAGCTCAAGAGGAGGGAATCTAGACCGTTGAATCTCACGTCCAGGCACACAGGAGAGCGCACAAGAGGAAACAAATCTCAGTCATAGGATCTGGGAGCACGTGAACCAACAGTCGTTGGATCCAGGGAATGTGCACAAGGTTTAACCCCATTGGAGTTGCACAGGAGAGTGGATATCGCAAAACGCGAAGTCCCGAAATCATCGGAGCCATCCATTGTCAAGGAGGACACATGGCAAGAGATCAGTGTTTCGTGGATTGACAATTCGAGATAGCCAGAAGTAAAGGTCGTGAGAACTCACGAAAACTGAGTTCGCAACTTGATCACAGTCGTCGATCGAAGGAGAGAACGTGGACCGTTGATTGTCCCGGGAAGTCCTAAGTTCTGAAATCATCAGGACCGTCCATCAGAAGGGACACGTGGTGAATGATCAACGTTTCGTTGACTCGCACATTAGAGAAGTCAAAGGGAAGAATTCTAGGAATTCCTTAGGCCCGAGTTCGTGACTTGATAATGGTCATCATATCCAGAGGAGTGTGAGCCATTGATTTGGCGCTCTGAATTATCGGCATTTCGAGAGTCGGGAGTGAGCGCGATTCGATCTGAGCCGTCGGATCAAGGGAGGATATGGGCCATTAGATCTGAAGCATCGGGAGTTCGGACCTCGGGAGAACGGAGGTGAATCGCATCGGGAGTTCTCGATACGCGAAATTGTGATGCGCTCGAAAGATTGGCCCATGGTCATAGCGAAGGGTCACATTGGTGAAGGAGAATAGAGGGGCTAGCATGCGCTAGGCTCCTGCTGGGATTTCGGAGGTCAGGAGAGTCGGGGTGACTCACCTACAAAGACCCGACACGTGAAGTCGCAACGCACCTTTTGATTAAGCGAGTGATCACGTAAAGGAAATGGCTTAGCCAGAGAAGAGCTAGCGCCCGTTCGGTGTTGAGGGTTGAACAATGCTCAGGAGAGGGCACGTGGGTCTCATACGACCTGCGCCACAGGAAAAAGGATTTGTGTAAATGGTTTGGGATCTAGAAAAGACCCAAAGAGTCGATCTGACTCAGTTTCTTGATCGATCCTTGACTAGGAGGTCAGCAGCCTCGAGGGGAGAAGGAGGGGTTTGCATCAAGTGGTATCAGTGCTTATTTTTTGTTTACAGACCACAGACAAAAGAAGGATGGTGAAAGGATACAGTGTGATACCATCAAGTGGCATCAAAGCGTAGAATTTATTTATGTAGGCAAAGGAGGTAATCTGATGACATCAAGCGGTATCAGAAGGACGAAATTTGTTTGCAGACAACAGACAAAGGAGAGACGGTGAAAGGAAACAACCTGATAACATCAAGTGGTATCACAAACATGAATTCGCCTATAGTCAGCAGGTGAAGGAAGCAGGGTACTGATACTCTGTGAGAAGGTTGTTGCACAAGCGCAACAACAAAAATTTAAACAGCCAAGTGAGTTGTAACAGAAGATGGAGATGCTCTCGGGTGTAGAGTGATCCATAGACTTTCCAAGAGGGCAGGTAGAAGGTGGAAATGGCTACTGAAGGCCATGAGTGTGGTCGAAGAGAAGGCTGCAAGAATAAAATAAATCCAGAGATGGATCTGGAGCTCAATGAAATAAGAGCGAGGATGGAGCAGCTGACATTAAAAATGCACCAAAATGCTAAAGCGCATTGGGTATATGAGTGGCCCATGAAGAAGAAGATGAAGTGGCCAGTCAAGAGATTGTTGACTAGAGGACAACAATAGTTGTTAAAGAGGTGGATGAGGTATTTCAAAATCCTTAAAGATGAAGAGGAAGTGGTTCACATCTGTGAGTGAGAAGCTGGAAGGAACCTCAATGATGAGGAGGAGATGAGATCAGATAAAGATTTCATAAACTACCAGGAGAGTAGAGATGGATTTTCATATTGCCAGGTGGGAAATGAAATGAGATCATTGGAGGATCTCATATACTATCAGGAGGACAGCAATGAAATTCATATTTCCATGTGGGAAACGATGTGAGATTAGCATAGGATCTTAGAAACTTCCAAGTGGAAAAAAGTGGACTTTCAAGTTGCCAGGTGGGCAATGGAAAGAGATCAGTGGAATGTCTTGCATACTGCTAGAGGAGCAGTGCAGAAAGTTCAAATTTCTAGGAGGGCAATGAGATGGGATCGATTGATCTCAAAGACTACCAAGAGGGCAATGAGATGGGATTGGTTGATCTCATAGACTGCCAGGTGGGCAGAAGAGAAGTCCCAAATTGCCAGGTGGGCAAGGGGAAGGAGATGAGACTGTATGAGAGTCTCACGGACTCTGTTGAGAGTTCATATCAACAAGGAGTGTTGATTGATGAAGATTAATGTGGGTTTGCAGACCATGTGAATGAATATGATGAGAAGTTGAATACTCTCACCATCCAAGAGGAGGATTATAGGAGCATTCTGATCATTGGGGGAATTTGGATATTCCTACTAGATAGCCCAGTTGAGGACAGAGCGTGTGAAGAAGGACAGCCAACAGTGACTTTCATGATGAAGGAGCAGATATCAGAATATGCACAAGGAGAGGAGGAAGAAATGGAGCAGACAGTGATGTCTACCCCAATGGAAGCAGAGGATCATTCAGAATAATGGCTCAAATTTTCCAGCTAGGAAGTTGAAACAGAGATGACTGCAACACTGGAGCCTGCAACAGAAAGAGAAACAAACAGCATAGACCGTGTTGATTTGTATGCATAATTGGAATCCCTAGAGAGAAAAGGTAATGGTGCAAATCTTGCACATCCGATAGTTCAAGTTAGAGGCAGATGGAGGAGCATACTAGCCAGAGGAGAAGCTAGAAGAAGTTGGACTTGAACCAAGGCAAGAGGGGCTGACAAAAGAAGCCAACATGTCAGTGGAGGAGACTGAGCAGTAGGTCAGTCAAGAGGAGACTACAGAACTGAAGTTTGTAGTAGGGTGGCAAGCTAAGGCCACAAGAGATGGGGAAAGTTGCAAGAGGGATCAAGTCGATCCACCCACTGATAAGGAAGAGTTGCAGCCGAGAAGACTGCATAAGAAGAGCCAGCCACTGGAGCAACTGGACAAAGTGATACAAGAAATAAGAAGTCTGATGTTGAGGTCAGCGCAAGCAGCAGTTAGCAAAGGGAAGTTGAACAGAAGAGAGCCTGCCATAGCAGCATCAGGGAAGAAGAAGAAGAAGCAGTAGCAGCAACAGTAGAAAAGTAGAGGAGAACTCCAAGGAAGAGTTTGGGATCTAGGAGGATTTCAACACTGGAAAAGAGGAGCTCATGATTTTCCCAACAGTGGAGTATGATGTTGGAGCATCGCTTCACCTTAGCAAATGCGCCAATACACAGACGCGCAATGGAGAAAGGGAGATGCACCGACCCTCCCATTTTTAAATTTTGAATATAATCCTATACGGATTATAGCGTGTTTTAAGGCTGATAAATGCCAGACCACGCCTTTGTACAAGTAGTGGTTAGGGTTACCTTAAATGGTCACCTGTAGCAGGTCTAAATCGTAGTCAGGTATGGACATTCATTTATGGAATGTAGCTGTAGAAGTATGGTGTCGTAATTGAGACAGAGATAGCACTAAGGCGGTGGTGAGAATAAGCTCATAGAGCTCTCACTTTGTAATGAGGAGACTTGAGAGAGAGATCTCGAGGTAGAGAGGTCTTAGAAGAAGCAGAACTCAAGATAGAGTTAGAATAGGAGAAAGAACTGAGACTCTGTCGTAGTCCATTCTATGTACACATTTATAAACAAACATTCATCTTAAAACGAAGAAAAGCAGTTTTTCATGCACACGACGTGTTTATGAATTATCTGTATTATGTGAATGTTATTTGTGTGTTAATGTGTTCTAGATGTATGATAGGTTTCATATGCAGTCAGAAGATAAATTTATTTATCTTTGTTTGAGTTTGAAGTATCATTCTGTGTTATTTAGGCTATGCAAGGAGTGCACAACATAACATTTGAAGTTTTGTAGCCAACGCAAGGAATGTGCATCTGAACTCTGCGGAGTCAGGAAAGAACGTGCTAGGAGGGTGCACCAGAGTGATAAGAACTCAAGGAGGAACCTCAAGGTTACTAAATACCTTAGAGGAGGAATCTGTGCAGAGAAGGCACAGAGAGACATAGTTATTGAACACTCTGTAAGGAAGAGCTCTGCAAGGTGTGCATTGAGCAAGGAGAACGCCAGGAGGGAGAGAAGAATTTCTTTTCAAGAAATCCTTTGGATCTGAGGTTGATGAAATCCCAAAAACGCAAGGAGTGTGTGGGAGATCAAGCTCAGAAGAAATAATGCAAGGCATGTGTGGGTGATGGATTTACTCCAAGTCCTAAATCTCAGAAGAGATAGTGTTTTCAAATGCGCAAGTGAGACCCAGAGGACGGGTTCGCGGGAGAAAGTTTAAAGGACAAAAACCTTTGAAGACTGGCGAAACCTTCCAAGTCGGAAGAAATCGAAAACTCAGGAGGTCAAGCGCAGAACATGCCAGGAGGGAACCAAAAATATTCTAAGGAAGCAGAGGGCCAAGTCCCTTAGAGACTGGTCGAGTTGAAAGCTCAGAAGAAATAGCACAAGGAGTGTGCAAGATTGGACTTATTCCAAGTCCCAAAGATCATGAGGGACAATGTCTTCAGAACGCAGATGAGACCAAAGCCATTGGCTCGCAGGAGAAGAATCAAAGGCCGCAACCTTTGAAACTTTTGAATTCTTCCAATTTAGGGAAAAATTACAAGCTCAAGAGGAGAGAATCTCGACCGTTGAATCTCACGTCTAGGCACACAGGAGAGTGCACAAGAGGAAACAAATCTCAGTCATAGGATCTAGGAGCGCGTGAACCAATAGCCGTTGGATCTAGGGAACATGCACAAGGTTTAACCCCGTTGGATTTGCACAGGAGAGTGGATATCGTGAAACGTGAAGTCCCAAAATCATCGAAACCATCCATTGTCAAGGAGGACACATGGCGAGAGATCAACGTTTCACTGATTGGCAGTTTGGGATAGCCAGAAGTAAAGGTTGCAAGAACTCGCGAAATCTGATTCCACGACTTGATCGCAGTCATCGATCGAAGGAGAGAACGTGGACTGTTGATTGTCCTAGGAAGTCCCAAGTTCCGAAATCATCAAGATCGTCCATCAAAAGGGACGTGTGGCGAACGATCAACGTTTCGTTGACTCCCAAATTAGAGAATTCAAAGGGCATAATTCTAGGAATTCACGAAGCCCAAGTTCATGACTTGATAGTGGTCGTCATATATAGAGGAGTGCGAGCCATTGATTTGGTGCTCCGAATTATCGACATTTCGAGAGTTGAGAGTGAGCGCGATTTGATCTGAGCCGTCGGATCGAAGGAGGATCTGGGTTGTTAGATCTGAAGCATTGGGATTTCGAACTTCGAGAGAATGGAGGTGAATCACATCGGGAGTTCCCGATACGCGAAATCGTGATGCGCTCGGAATATTGGCCCACGGTCATAGCGAAGGGTCACATTGGTGAAGGAGAATAGAGGGGCTAGCACACACTAGGCTCCTGTCAGGATTTCGGAGGTCAAGAGAGTCGAACTGACTCACCTGCAAAGACCCGACATGTGAAGTCGTGACGCACCTTTTGATTAGGTGAGTGGTCATAGCCATGGTCACGTAAAGGAAAGGGCTTAGCCAGAGAAGAGCTAGCGCCCGTTTGGCGTTGAGGGTTGAACAACGCTCAGGAGAGGGCTCGCGGGTCTCATATGACCTGCACCACGGGAAAAAGGACCTATGTAAATGGTTTTGGGGTCTAGCAGAGACCCAAAGAGTCAATCTGACTCAGTTTCTTGATCGATCCTTGACCGGGAGGTCAGCAACCCCGAGGGGAGAAGGGGGGGTCTGCATCATCTAGCAGCTGCCATTTTCTTCTTTTGATACATTATCTTTTAATGGGGGGTTTTGTTCCCATGTGGTTTTCCCTCTTTCCTCGTTTTTATTCAGTGTTCATTAGTTGCATTGTACATGAGTACCTAAAATGGCCTAGTAGTCGGGACTCATTTTTTACTCCATAGTGATGTTCAGGGGGGGTGTTGGAGAAATTTATATTTTTGGCACACTAGTTCAGTGAGAGTAACACTAGTTCAGTAGGAGTTGACTGACTAGTTCTATTTTAGACTTTAACACTAGTTCAGTTGGAGTTAACTGACTAGTTCTATTTTAGACTTTTTATTCTTAGATCATCACTATTATGCATGCATTCCTAATTATAGGATGTCATTGCCTATATGAGTGAAGATCACTCACTCATTGATAAGATCGTAATATGCATTGATTCTCATTATTCATTGTGTATGTCTCTTCATTTTCTTGATAATCTTTGTTTGTGTATGCTTTAGCTAGATCTCCTGTGCAGGTTTCCATGAAACACTGACAATGATTTCAAAAAGTTCCAATTTAAACCCTAAAAAGGGGGGGGGTGCTACTAGGAGCACCACTTTTTGACTCAAGGATTGATTTTAACGATTTGGTTGTAACGATATTGATTGTTAAGTTCATAGTTTCAAGGAAGTTGTAATTTTAACCTTGAAAAACTAAAAGGTGTTGTTGTTAGCACCACTTTACGATTCAAGATTTGATTTTAAGGTTTTTGTTGGCAATATTACATGTTAAGTTCATGGTTGCAAAGGTGGTAATTTTAATCCTGAAAAAAAAGGTTGCTACCAATAACACCACTTTTTGAAATAGGGGTAAAAACAACTACTAAGTACAACCTCCAAGAAAACGAAAACTATAGAAATTTATTGCCAAGTTGGTGACTATGTTATTAACATTCTAGACATTTTAGGCAAAGTTCATCATAAAAAAAAGAATGCTAATAACATATTTTGGTGGAGTAAAACACTTGAATGGAGGATCTATGCAAGGATTATTATGTATATTTGTTTTTCATCATGCATTATGCTACCCAACAATTATTAAACTCAACTTTACCTAACCACATAGTTTTTACATTGTGACTTGATCGTGCAATGTCAACATCTAGTTGCATTAATACATTGNATGGAAGAGGAGATTCCATCATCGATGTGTGTCAAGATGATTCACAAGAGGACGATTTTCAGCAGAAAAAGTCACCATTGAGTTGGCTTGGTAAGAAATGGTTGGATTTCTTGAGTAAGTAAGGCTTGCATTTTCTGTTGTAAATGCACTTTTCAGCCTTATGTGTGCATTTATGTTGAGAGTATGATAAGTTGCAGCAGTTTATCATAACTTGTATGATGCAAGTTTGCATGTGAATGCAATTCGTGTGAAGGCATTCTTGTTGTTGCACAACTTCACCAGGAGGATGTAAAAGATGGATATGATGTTCACTTGTTACAGCCATATATCTTTTTCATATTCAACTCTTATGTACCCACATGTTTCGGGTTTATGTACTTATGTTTGTACTGGAAGGAAAGTTGAAAAGTCATGCACATGCATTTGTTTTTGTGTATGTGTAAGCAGTGAACCTAGTGATGGTTCATCATGAATAACTCATGATTGTAACATGATTGTAACATGATTGTGTATCATGTTTTTCGACTTGTCATTGGGAAGATTGATATGTTTCAAATGAGTCTTAACTGGTGTTGATGATTGTCTGACAACTATGTTGTGTCGATCATGTTTTTCAACTTATGTTTAGTCGATGGTGTTTGTTGACTTGTAAGTTGATTTCGAGTACACCGAGATGCAGGAAAACACCATGTATTTTGATGAAGTACAAGATGCGACAATTTTCTTGAAGAGCAAAAAGACTTTGTTGGCATCATTTTCAGTCTTGTATAAATTTGTTTTCAAGATTGATGGTTTTCTTGGCTTGTGACAAGATGTCGCAGGAAATTTTTTGCAGCCATTGGAGAGTGGATTGTGTTGACGCCAAAGAGTTCACAAGAGGGACTTGATTCTCAGTGGGAAGTTTGGCAGTCTTCCAAGCACAGAGAGAACAGTGGGTCAACAGTAGCCAGAGAACAGTGGTTGAGGGACATAGCCAGTTGCAGTGCAAGGCATGTCAAGGTATCCAGGTGATTATCAAAAAGACTTTTCAAGTAGAATCAATTGATAGAACTTGAAAGCAGAGGAGTATTGAATCTCAGACAAATAATCATAAGCTTTTGTGGGTCCAAAAGCCTTTCAGTGGGAAGGTGTGATCAAAATCTGGATCAGGGGTCAAATTTTAGCTCAAAAATCAACGTTCTCAGAATTGCCTCAAAACGAACGAGAGCGTAGCCCTCATCGTTGCAAACCCAATGCAACTCGTTTCATCTCAAACGGATGTCGGGAGCGAGAGATATAGCGATTTGTTCGAATCGTCAAACAGGTAAAAAAAGGGACGCTGACTATGCAGTCTGTATAGTCCGTACGGATGCTGATGTGGCATGATTGTACGCTGATGTGGCAGAGGTGATGTGGCAGAGATGAAAAGGCACATGCTGATGTGGCAGTTTCATATTGGCAGATTTGGGCGAATCATTTGTCGACACGTGGCATCATTTTTGGCAAATGGTGTGGTGCCACGTGGCCCAGTCATGGGCTACCACATGGCACCATGGAAATGGTTTATTGGTTCAAAATTTATGGAGTCCGTGGGGATTGAACCCCGGACCTCCCCCTTTGGCTCCGCGCTTTGGTAGAGTGTGGGCTACCACTAGCCCACACGGTGTTTCTTATTAACTATATGTGATATAAATTATTTGAATTAATGTAATGGTTGATATGGTGGGGGGTCGGGCCGGGGCTTAGCCCCGACCCACGGTTCTATGTTTTAATACATGTGACCACTTACCGTACGGCGAGCGCGCGCGGGAGTGTATTTCAAATGGAGCCCGTGTTCGCATACATTTGAAACCATACAACTAATATTTATACACGGAGCCCGTGGTCATGTGTATTATGCTATGTGACCATGTGTTTTATGCGCGTGGTTTTTTATTTTTTTATTCAAATGGTTAGAACGGTTGCTATGGGTGGTCCCTGTGCCCGACACTTGGCGCTTAACTGTTGGCTAGCCCTTTTTGTTTGTGTGTGCGGTCTTATGGAAGACCCATGTGCTCGAGGTCTTGGCGGTTAGGGGCTGGTGCGCCCATAACCGTCCTACAGTTTGGACCGTTTTCAGTTATGTGCGTGTGATGGGTTTAAGCACGCGTTTTGGAGCATGTTCTGGGTTAACGTACAGGAGGTGCGTTTTGGCAAACCAGAGATAGAAAGCTTGAAGGAAGAGAATGGTAGGAGGCCTATCTTCTTCATTTTTTTGGCCGAATGAGGTGTTGTAAAAGCCCAGCTAGGGGTTTTTGGACGTTCTGAATCCATTGGCACTATTTTCACAGCCATTTGAAGACTTCTTTTGCAGGTTTTTAACCATTGAAGTTTCAGGAAGCTCTAGGGAGCTTGAAGCCCTCATTGATTGAGGTCATGTTTTGGTGAGTCCAAGTTTGTTTTTTGTGACTGAATAGTCATTTTTGGCTAATTGTTATGCTCTGAACACATTGGGACAGGTTTCGGAGGCTTTTGAGGACTTTTACAGGTGTTTTTGCCAAAGAGAAGCTCAGGGAAGCTTAAGGCCACATGTAGAAGAGGTCATGCCTGGATGAGCCATGATCCATTTTCAGAGTTCTATTAGTCATTTTTGGGGTTTTTGTGTATTCTAATCCCAATGGTACAGTCAGAATTTCCATTGGAGTTGAGCAGCAGCTTGTAAAAGAATATTTGACAAATTAATCCCAGAGAGCCAAGTCCATTGATGGAGGCTCAAGGAGATGTAGCCCGGAGAGGGGTGAACTC
>JZKD02S1647508.1:126655-150515 GCA_000966675.3 Picea glauca | reverse complement strand
CTCCTTCACCAACTTCTTATTCCACATTCATCTTCTAGTTGTTCCTTCATATGGATGGGATATGTATGCAACACCATCAATATTTTCAGGAATACACTAACTTCCTCGATGTTGGAACAATAGCCACCATTAGCACTCTAATACTCATATAAATAAAAATATAATACTCCTAGTCTACAACATGTTATATATACTCTTAAGCATCTTCACATGTACTACTGCATATCTATCTATACTAAGAAAAGAATCCTTAGCATTCCCATGAGTTCCCAAGTTCTCTATATTCATGCATTATATATGGATATTCAACATCCATTTCATAGAAATTTGCACCACTTATTTCATCATGTACAACTCCCTTTGTTTTTCTTGGTTGTACTCAAGACTATTGGATTCTTTTCCTCATTCCTGAAGTCTTATTACATATTCTTTTTAAAATAAATTTGCAAATAATGCACTATTTCACCCCTAAAATTATTATACTCGTACCATGATTCCACTCCACCATTCTAATAAGAAAAGGTGGAGGTACTACTTCAAAACCGTATCATTGACACCTGGAAATGATGCACCTAGAAGCCATTGAAGCCCTTCTCCAATTTTATAAGAAAAATGAGCTTCCAAGCACAAAATATGGGTGGTCATATGTCTTCCCCTCCTCAGTAGCTTTCCAATGATTATTCCTTTGCCTCAATCTGATCTCTGATATGGAATTTATGTCTCTGTGAAATCAAAAAATTCATTCTTTTTGCACCTATTTTTAAAGGTACAATAAATCTCATTGGCTATATTCAGTCAACTATAGAAGAAAATATGTAAGGAACCAAGATTTTTTTTATGTTTGGCACAGATTAATCATAGTTGTGAACACAACAATTTTTATATTCACAATCTATTGCTCCAATAAATTTTTGTAACAATATGGAATCTATAACGTTTTCCTTTTACATAAATATTCATTTCTTTTTTTCTCAAAACATCCTTCTCAATCACCTCTCTAAATCCAATTGTGATATCATAATCCATTTCTTCTCTCTGATATATTTCCAACGTAGCCTCTGCATGGACCCACTCCACATGTATTGAATGACATCACCGATCCATTAGTGTATAAATGGACCTTTTTTTTATTGGTCAACTGATTTGCTGGGACATGCAATTCCTTCGATGCGACAAGTCTCCAACCAGGCACTAGAATCTAGTGGATCCCTACACCGAACACACCTAAAGGTAGTCTTGGTTGTTGGTTATCTGGTTGTTCGGTCCCGAAAACCATATCCCAATCAAGGCCTCAACTCACTGAGAAACTCTCCTCAATCGACACTCCGACCCATGTGCTTCGCCAAGGCCCTTGCAATAGATATGCACTTGCTCAGTGGTCTCATTCCTTGGTGCCGTGAAACTATCCAAAGATTTCACTAACAAATGAATGGCCTAGATATCTCATCCCCGCTGATTTGGAGGCTTGGGTTTAACCCTATGTTAGAGGGAATGTATGGCCCATTCCTTTATCCTCTAACCTAGTGTTGACACCTATCCACTTCCCATTGGTTAACTAAATGACACCTGGTCTCTCTCTCTTGACATGGTATTGATGTGGCTCTAACATGGTAGATGACATGAAATTGATATGACACTGATGTAGAAATGGAAACATCACACTAGCCCATCGATCACTATGGAATACTATTCCCTCCTACTTCCATTGAAGTGCTTCCAGTCCACTCCACTGGGCCACTGGCTCACCAGGTTGCCTCCCCCCCTCGGGAACTAAGCCACTTCGCGCAACCATTTTCGATCCTCTGCTAATTCCGATCTTGTCCACAAGCCCACTAGGGCACTAGGAAACCACATATGCTTCTATCCAATCTTATTCTATACTATTATGGTCTGGTCCACTACTGATCAGAACTCTGGGCCATCGATCTCCTTACACACAAAATTACAACTAACTTCCTAATCGACTCTGGTTGGGTCACCAACTAGCTAGGATACCGGGTCACAGATTTCCCCATGCAAACCTTTATCCATCTCCCATAAAATACACCTTGGTTCAATCCATCATCCCATTGGGCCATATTCCAATCAATCCACTAGGCTCCCCATGTAAGCATCCATCCAAAAATGGATGACCCGATGTTAGTAAAGTCACCGACCCATCGAGACAAAAGTTGACATTGCATGCGACTATGCATGGTTCTGTGACTTTTTTTTCATACAAAAGTAGCATAACTTTCCATTTTTCTTATAAAAAAAATCATCTGACACCCCTCCGCATGCATGTAGGATAAAGAAAGGTAATTTTACATTGTATATTGATGATGGAGAACACATGCAGAGGATTGATAGACAACTAAGTGTTGATTTTTTGGAATGAAAATTTGTCAATTCCAATGCTCATATTGTGAAGGGGAGAGTTTGTTGGAATTCTATGGCCATGGAGGTTATATTTTACATGGTATTTAGGGCCCAAAAAATAGTTTTTAACAAAAAGAATCTCTCCTTTGATGTTTTCCCATGGAAGTTATTTAATTCATTCAAAAAATTCTAGTTATCATTCCAGTCCATGCGATGGAATCTAGATCAAGCACATTGTTAAACTCATCGTGCTCTTCCTCTATTCTCAAACCTTTAACAAAAGTAGTAATATAACTATTTCCCTCAACAACCTTATATTCATTAGCTAAAGTGTAAACCAATTATTAAACTCCTAAGGATCATCCCTACTCTAGGATTGAAACATTGATTAGTTTCTCAAAACCAACATAGTCTCCTTTTATGATATTATAAACCAGTTAACCATTCCAAGAGACATTAACTACTACATGCACAAACAATGGAAGCAAAAGTGTATTGGGTCGGCTTCATGGATGTCCATAGTAGTTAACTTTCATCCCAAAAGGAAACTAATCCAAACCACTTATGTTGTATAGAAATCCCTTGAAGGCCCAACATTGTAACCTATAGCTTTGATACAAATATTTGACATACCCATCCACAAACAGGTTGGGTCACACTACCTCAAAATCCTCTTCTAGAATGTTCTGATTGCACTTTGAGACTTAATCAATAAAATAAAAATTAAATACTCTGCTCTGATACCCCTGGTAAAATACCCAGATCATGAAACCAAGGAATTTTTTCCCTGCTGAAGATCTAATATCAATCTTTAATTCATATTTACATATTGTACTGAGTTTTAATTCTATTCCATTCTTTAAATCAGGAAACATGGATTCAACACATGAAATTAGCAATATTCATTCTCAAACATCCAAGAAATGAACAATCTTCCATGCACAATAATAATCAATAAGCATGCACACGAAAATACCTCTCAAAGATAAATTTACACAAAAAAATATAAATTACACAAAAAACAAAGAGAGAACTTATCTTTAATTAAATCTTTCACCAAATGGTTGCAAACCAAGAACATTCTAACCAACCGTATATGTTGTTGTTCTAAATCTCAATAGCAGGTCACCCCTAAGTCAGGGATACAAATCCACAAGGATGGGTCCTAGGCCAAATGTAAACACATAAAATTTAGCTAACATGCTCTTATATTTTCCAACCACATAAAATTTCCAATTTCCATCTCTCTTCCCCTTCTGCCTACACAACCCAAAGAAATGAACCCCTTTCTCTTCCATGTCATCCCTTTGGTTGTTCCAATTACTTTGCAAGGCTCTAGTTCTACTAGTAAGGAAATTTCAATGTTGGAAACTCCAAGAATTCTCAGTTGTGGATAGTTCTTTAAGAACTGCCATCAACATCATATGCACATGAATCCATTCCCTCCTAGAATGATCAATAAATTCATAAAGCAATATTTAAATCATACAAGCCTCCAACCATTCATTTTCATTCTCATATGAGGAGCACATGAGTAAACAATAATGAGGAAAAAATTGGGAACCATGATCAACAAGAATGAACCAAGGAATGAATAGCCATGAACAACAAATTAATGTACCAACCCCAAACAACCATTAGAATGGTTTAGATAGTAAGGACATGGTATCCCCAGGAGACTCATGCACCCCAAGAGGTAACATTTTCTCCCCAAGAGGCTCATGTGCCCCCTCACCCAACATGGGTAACATAAATGATTAAAAAAAGGAGTTAGCACCTTAGCCCCCTCTCTCGTGGAATCATAGCCCCCTTCCTCTTTTCCTAGTTCCTATCACAGCCAACGATGTATTTTTATTAATATATATTTAAGTATTGCATTTATAGGCACTCCAACCCTTTCAAATTTAGCGGCTCACTAGCCTAAGTCATATTTACAAAATACATTATAGTTCAGAGGGATCAAAACCAATGTGTTACATGGAGGATAGGGGGTTGGGGATGGGGGAGATGATTTGGGTGTAGGATTGGAGGGAGGGGAGGGGGATGGGGTTGGCGTAGGGGTGAAGGGAGGGGGGAGGCACAATCTTGTTAGTCGCCATCCCCCCCCCTGAAATTGCTTATTTTGTTTTATTTTTTTTAAACGTTTTTTATTTATTTATTTTAACTCCTTTTTCTTCAGTTGTTTCTTTTGGTGGATTTTTTTTTAAGATTGGGTAATGCAGTTTTTTAAAAATAAAAATGTGTTTTTATTTTCAATTATTTTTATTCTACTTGTTTGTCTAGATTTTTTCTTTTCTATTTTATTAATGTAAGTAAAAAAATAAAATTAATTAGTAAATAACTTTTCAAGTATTGATTTAGGAGTTGATTTTGAGTTTTTAATCTATGATGGTAATAGTTGTGATGGCTATGATTTCACTTAATTCGTAATTTTAACTTTAAAAACTTTTACGCTATTAGTAACATCACCTTTTGATTCGATGGTCAATTTTAAGGTTTTTGGTACTTGATAAGGCTACAATTTCAAACACATCAAAATTTAAACCACCCCCTCAAAATATCTCTACCAATAGTGCCACCTTTTTATTTAGGGGTGGATTTTGGTGTTTTTGACCTAAAAATATGGATTTTCCATGTCAAAGTTCTCATTTGGAGGTCACAATTGTTGTTAAGTTTGTGACTGTTTTTAGTATAAAATATGAAAAACTAAGAGTAAATCAAGTCTGAATTGTCGAGCATACAAAATCATTTACTCTTTAATTATAGCCCCAGAAATTGGTGGTCACAATGTATTAATGAATCAATTTGCTAGAAATTGATCCAGAGTTATCACTCTGAAAATCATATGTCATTGTCTCCATTCATGAATATTTTCAGAGATATGTGTGGTGGTACTTTCACATAAATACATCAAAATATTTTTTCTAGTATCGTATCATATAGGGAGATGTATGTGTAAAAAAAGACATTTTCAAAGATGTACAATCACTAAATAGGGCATTAGGTAATTCAATATACCATTTGGAAACACTTGTTTTCAAGGTTCTTTGGAAAAGTCTCAATCAAATCTATCATCGACCAATGTGTTTGATTAACACCATAGGTGGTAAGTCATGATATGCATTGAAATATCTTCTCCGGGTTTCCCATCAAACTTGGGAAATTTGGATGGAAAATTCATGCATATGACTAACCACATGAGTTGACATTTGATGGGGTCATTTGTCAACCTAAATAAATATGGTAGGTTTGAAGTTGCAAAAACATGGAACTTCATGTCGAAAAATGGATTTTGATGGATAGATGAAAGACAATGTGGTCCCAATGGCATCATAAATCCCCCTATATCACCCAAAATTAAAATTTTACCCAAAAGGAAAACTAATAATATAAATAGAAGAGATACATATAGTTATACCAAAAATAGGTGGTAAAACACTTATGATAGTGGAACCAAGTATTTTCACCCCAACAAAAATAAATCAAAATGTAGGAACTTGTGAGGACAAAGTTTCCATACTAAAGATAGGTAGACTACTGAAAAGAAGTGACGTGACAGATGGAATCCCAGAAATGGAAGAACCAAATGTTAAAGGAATAGATGTGATAGTGGCTATCCCAATGACTAGTGGAATAAATGTGGTTATTGTAACTCCTCTAGTCATATTGAGTTATGTGTGAATAGCTCCTCCCATAATGGATGACCTACTAGAACCTAAAATAATCGGAGGATTGTTGAAAAATGAAAAAAAATTACCAATGGAGGATTATCTTACTTTAACGAGTAATGAATCAAAAGGACTAGTCAAAGGAGGATTGAAATTGGGTGGAGGACTCACATCAATGAATTTGATCTCTGTGTGACAAAAATTATTTAAATTTTTTGTATCAGTTTCAAAATACACTATGCTCATGTCATTTGATGTGGACAATTATTGTCCCTTGATGGTTTGAAGTTCCTTATCTCAGGAGGAATTTCTTACTATCTATAATAGTAGAAAAGAGGTTATTTATCCACAGTGAAATATGCATCTTAACTAAGGAAGAAAAAAAACCTATTTTCAATTAGATAAAATTAACCTAAGAGAACACCCTACAAAATATAAAGCTTCAACAAAAAAAACATGGTGATCAAAGGATCCTTCCTAAATCCAAAATTTATGATAATGAAATCCCTAGAACTAAGCTAAATAAGGTGTGACATATAGTTACAATAACCTTCACACAACAATCACCGAAGGTAAGAGTACCTTTATGAAGAAGAACAATTTAAAGGGGAGTGATAAAAATAATTGTATGCCTACCTTAGGTATCACAAGTACTTCCCACTTGCAGTCACTCGTGTGATTCCCTAGGAAAGGTCACTAAGGATACCACATCACAATCAGTATTCGAAAGGAACAATCATGTGTCAAAACTAAGCATATGGTAAAGGGATACAGGATTAGTTCCTCAACTGAAAGCTCTAGACAGAAGTGGTGTCACCTTGAGGACTTGTGTTAATATATTTAGACAATTAGGAGTTAGTTAATATCAACTTGGTCTAATGCAACTTCAAGTAAAATATGTTTCTTTAATATGCATTAGTATGCATTTGTTGTTATGTGATTTGATGTTCGTGACATGTTCTAGACGACATAGAGTGATCCAATGGCTCGTATTTTCCTCGATCTTAATGGATACATTGATTTGTGTCTTAACACTTAATTGTTCCATGATCAATATTTAAAAATAATGGTGGGCCATTTTCCGATGATTAATTGTGAGAGAATATCTTGTGAAATATTTTTCTACTGCACTAATGTATTTCCTCAAGTGGCCACGTTGGTGAGTGTCGTGGATTGTTCCCCCCTTTGATGGTTTTAACCATGTAAAAACATTCATTTTKTHATATTTCATTTGGTTSTATGAGAAGTTGAMTAAGKAATTCATCTTGTGTGGGAATATCACATGTTTTCAAATATGATATTAGATCCCATTTTGAATACCTTCTCCCATTGTTGATTGACATATTGAACTCGTGTTGCCACATTTAGGAGTTCTTCTATTTTTGTGCATTTTCTAACTGAGAAAAATATTCAATTGCGTATGAATAACTAATTTTAGTTTGAAACATTTTTCATTTTACTCGAAATGGTTTTTTTTTCCCAATATATAGAATTTTTTTCCTAATATAAAGGTATAAATTAGGAATACACTACTTTTAATTATATTTCTAGAGAGTTATTATTTTAATTTTCAAATTTTATTCTTGGTTTGATACTCTTTTCGCTTTTCATATGCTCTTTACTATACATTATATTGAGGTCATTAAATCAAATTAGAGAGAAAAAGTTACATTTTCAGGTAATTTAACTAATATATTTTCCCATTATTGTTGAAATTCAATATTTTGTTTTTTGAATTTTTTCTTGTTTTTGTGTCGTGTCATATTGATTTTTTTTTTGTAGATTAAAACATTTGTTTTTTCAGTAAGCACACACTTCGGGGAAAAGAGCGAAGAAAAAATCTCTTGTCCTCATCCATCAATTTTTTGTATATTTTGTATCAACCCACTTGGTTGAAAGTTAGTGGAAAAGTTCATGTAACCTTAATTTATCTCAAGTGAATTTCACTTAACTTATCAAAGAGAATCACTATAAATTAACTTTAGTCTTTTTGTTTTCTAATTAATTTTTGCATGCAAATTTAATTTAAAAAGTAACTTCATTGTAAATGTGAGTCTCACGTATTCTATAAAAGTGAGTCACTTCATAAGTAACTTATTTGTAAAAGTGAGTTGATAGGCAAAGTAAGACGACACATTCTTTTACATAGCAATCTCATCATGCATCCATCACCACATTGGCCAACTTCTACCTTTCACATGGAATAACTTTGGTTATTATTTATGTGATTTTTTAAAAGAGATTAACTTTCACTTTTAAAGTCTGTTTTTAGTGCAATTTTTTTGAAACAACATATTTTTCAAAAGCTTTCGATAATGAGTTTCAGTTCTTTAATCCATATTACCTACATATTGCAATATAGATTCTCCAAGTGATATTTTTCTTAACAATACAAATTACTTCTCATGGAAATCCAATGTGCAAGATGTACTAAGAAGCAAAGGATTGAATGTACAGGATTATCTTTGGAAAAGAACAAGTCCCTACTAATTCAAAAAGTCAATCCAAATTCGTTATTAAAAATAATGAAGATTGTGGATTAATCAGAATGTAGTTCATATTCTATCTTTGTATCTACCGTTTATTCCTTTAGTGAAGATGTAGGGAATTCTTATCCCTATCTCACTCTTCAGTGTTTTTGTGATTCTCTTATTAGAGAGTAAGATAATCTCTCACATATTGGAGTAATAATCAATGCAATTACATCTAAAAATTATTTAGTCACCCCCAAAAAAATAAAAAAACCAAGCATCCAAAGAAGAAACATCCTCAAAAAAATAGGCAAAATAAGGTTCCCAAACCCTTTTATCTATATTTTACTCCTAATAGTGAAAAACGCCCAAAATCAAAAGTAAGAAGAGACATGCACTACATTTTTTTGTAGTTGAAATGGTAATTTAGATTCCAAATGTTTTAAAAACATGGACGCCTTAGAAGCAATAATTAAGAAGAAAAACATCAATCTTGATCTTTCTTATTTTCACTATTCTTCTCATGGATATGCACTTTTTTCTTCTGGTTTCTCTTTCAGTGCAACATTTACTTCTTCTTACGATGAGTGGCTTATTGATTATGTATCATATTATCGTATGGATAAGGATAAATCCATTTTTTCTTCTCTTAGTGACTGTAACAAAAAAAAAATAGTTGGCAATGAGAGATCTCTTAGTTTTGTAGGGTCTAGAATAGTTCAGGTAGATAATCGTCATTTCAATTATTTACTATGTATTTTAAGTCTTTCCCACAAACAATAGAGATTTCCCCTCACCAACTTGTAATCGGGGATTTAAAATATCCTATTCATGTCATGGAATATAGAATTGTTCATCATATTACCATATTGTAAAAATTTGACAACTTTAGATCATCATATTTTCCATGAGTTTTTATTGCTCAAGTTGGTGACTTGAAAAAACTTTTACATGAACATTTTGGTCATCTAAATTATCTCTCATTGCAGAACTATGTAATAAATATATAATGACTATTCTTTCTCTCTTTTCTTTCAAATATGGTGTTTGTATTATTTTTGTTCTTGTAAAACATCATCGAGACAATTTTAACAAATGTACCTTTTGGCATGCCTCAACCCCCCTTGTAGCTTGTTCATAGTCAGTTGTATGGTTTTCTTGGGTTTCCCTCTTTCTATGTGTTTACGTAGTTATTAACTTCCATTGATGACTTCTCAATACACACTCACATTTATTTCTTAAAACTTAAGAGTGAAGTTTTTGACATGTTTTTGTCCTATAAATCCCTTGCAGAGAAACAATATAGACACATCATATGCTAAGAAAAAATAAAGGAGGTGAATATATTAATAATAAATTACTACCACAGTGCACAAATAATTCAAATGTGGCATATTATTCCTTATACAACATAAAAAAAATATGGTGTTCCCGAGAGAAAGAATTGTACATCAAAGGAAATGGAAAATTGTACAATCTAGTCTAAATGATCTAGTCTTCATTATTGGGTGGACACGTGCAAATTGCATAGAAAATCAAACACCCACTAAGAACTTAAAAATAAAACATTGGAATAAGAATGTATTGAAAATAATAAAAATTTAAGCCACTTCCATGGGTTTGGTAGTGAAGCATGGGTTCACATTCTTGAAGGAAAAAGGAAAGCATTACAACCAAGAACTGAGAAGTACATTTTTGTTAAATATCATAAAACCTCATTCGATTGAAATAATTATTGTAATATATGTTAAGTTTGATGAAAATATCTCTATCACCAAAATTATTACACATTAGTTTCATTTTTGGCCTACCATCCATCTTCATCATTTGTGTCGTCTTGTGGTCCTATTTTGGTTTCATCTACACATGATGATATTAAGGTTGAAAATAAACCTTTTCTTATCATCTTCCTACAGATGAGTCTATTGAACATGAACAAGCACCAACACCAAGTCTCGTTGAGGTAATGGTGATATATCCTTCAAATTACCATAGACCAAGCCTCTCCTTTTTTGGATTAATTTTTAGAGACTCATGAACCAGGGGCAAAAATTAATGAAGAATATTGTTCCTTAATGATGAATTATACTCGATGAGATTTAAATGGGTGTTTAGAGACTTGTGATCCATACATAATAATGAATGTTGAATATTGTTCCTTAGTGATGAATGATACTTAGTGAGATGTAAATGGGTGTTTAGGGACTCTTGATCTAGACACAACAATGAATGAAGAATATCAGTACTTAATGATGAATGATACTTGGTGAAATGTAAATGTGTGTATATAACTAGGTATGCATGATATGAAAGTGTTAAAATATATACGACTTGACTAGTTCTCTCAAGTTGAAGGAATTGAGTAGAATGAAAAATTCCCCCCCATAGCCAAAATTGATTACATAGGCTCTAACGACCCCTCCGTTATGACAACAATTAGTGATGTAAAAATAGGTTAAAAAAAATTAAACAATCTTTAGTACAAGTAAAATGTGTCTCGACATAAATTAATAACTACTCAATCAATTTCATCAAATTCAATGAAAACAACATAACCATTACTCAATCAACCATATCTCAAAATGATAACATAAGGAAACTACCTGCCCAACCTATTCGGCATGGTTAGGACCTCCAAGACACATAAGCAACGCTCAAGTCTAGGATTCATCCAATTGATTTTGACCATTTAAGGTCTCATGACTGGCGATTATTCTGACGAACAAGGAAGTATCTAAATCCCATTAATTCAATCATACACCGCTATTCAAGACTAGAATCATCAACATGCTTAATCTTCAATTCATCATAGTGCAAATAATAAACTACTCTACATAATAAATATTTCTTGCAATGCTTAAGTGTAATTTCAAATAAGAAACTAATACATCGAGATTAATAAGAACCCCATTAGTATAGGTATGATATTAGGAGTGGGAACAGATCTAATTCAATAGTCATTCATTAGTATCTTGTCAAGTCAGACTCAGTCCAGGTCAAACATCAATCAAGTTTTCACGATTTGCAATAAATACAACTTCTATGTAACTCAATCATGTACCTTACTAACATGATATATCTTAATTAAGAATTCATAGGTACTTCAGATACTAGTTACGCTTCCAATCATAAAATCCCATAAGAGGATTTAATGTCTTCCTTAATCACCACATACAAAATTCAATACCACTTTAAGTATCCTCTTTAACTATAAGAAATCAATCATAATTAGAAATTAATAAGAAGCCTACTACTTGCATATCCATTTTAAAATAACAAATAGGTTCAATCATAACAAGCAATATGGAAAGATTCCAAGACTATCTTACATTTCCATTGCAAGAACTATAGGAAGTTCAACCTATAATTTACGAATTAGATAAGACAAATTATATTATATCTTTCATATCCATATATAAGGATAATTTAAAGAAGATCAATTTTTATTTAAACAATAAAATGAATACACCAAATTTGACTTATAAACCCAATTAAAATAACTAACGGAAGACCCAACAATAATACAAGAATCGAATGTCAACTTACAATTGCATTCAAAGGTATTGAGGAACACTAGATCTTATTTCAACCATATTTAAGGGGAGACCAAAATGTACTAAGTAAATGATATCAGAGCGCTCCCCTTCAATGAAAATACCACCATGTAGAATTTCATGTTGGAGATGTAGTCACGAAGTGCAAAGCACATCACCATGTTCTCCAACCATGCCTCGGCGTCTGCGTCGTCTGTGGCACCCATGAAATCAAGAAACTTCACCTTATTGAGTTCTATGTGGATGCTACCACTACCATCTAGAGCATGTTGTGAATCCTCATTGGGTACAGGCACCCTAGCCTCATCTCTATCTAGTTGGTTAATCAAGGCCTCTGACATCCTCTGAAAGGACCTCATCAAACGTACCACAACCCCCACAACAATTTTCTCTTGCCCAATGAATTTTTATTATCCCTCGGGGTTAGACCCTTCTGGCGTGGATTCTATAGGAGGCCTCACACCTCTTCCCCATAAAAGCACGTCGTATACCTCCACGGTGTCCTCTAACCATGCTTAATTGCATGGAAAAATTTTAATTGATTAGGGATACATTATTAATCTCGTGCTAAATACAATGGAAGGCATAATTATCCAAAGTCGCAGGGTTGAACCTACTCTGATAACATATTTAATGACCCCTCTGTTATGACAACGAATGACGATGTACAATAGGTATTTTCTTTTTTCTTTGCATTAGGAATTTAAAATCGTCACAACATAAACTAATAAAATTACAAGAGACACATGATCAACACATAAACATAAATAGTGACACAGTTCAACACGTCACAATCAATTGAAGAACATTATAAATAATGATCCACCATATCACTAAATAATAAAGAAATACCTGCCCAACCTACCCTGCAAGGTTAGGACCTCCAAGACACATAACCAAACTTCAAGTCCAAAATTCATCTGATTGATTTTGACCACTTAAGGTCTTAGGAATCGCGACTGTTCTGAGGAACAAGGAGGTATATAAATCCCATTAATCCAACATCATCCACAATCGAAACTAGATCATCAATTTCACCTACACATCAATTATTCATGGCGCAACTAGATATTCTACTATACTTACCATTTTTGAAGAAACAAGGAGTGTAAATGAGAAAAAGGACATTCATAATGTATAATGAAGCAAGAGCGTAAATACAACTTAATTTCATAGGTTCCAAAATATATTTTCATATATAGGAATGTCTTCTAGGATTATGTAAGGAAAATACAAGATTGTATTTTCATCATAAAAACCCATAAGAATATCAATCTTCTAAGACAATCCATTAATTTAACACCACTTTTACATTAGGTATCCACTTATAAATCATTCATAAAAACCATTAATATAAAACCACTTTTACATTATGTATCCACCTTATAAATCATTCATAAAAAACATTAATTTAATCAACAATTCATCCGTAAACAAGTGCAATTCAGTAAGAGCATAAGACTTTAAGGATTTATAAAATCTATGCAAGCATAAATAAGAGTCCAATACTAGGTAGAGATCTATTGCGCCCATCTTTAGAACCTTGCCTCAATTGCATCAAGCTACTGTAACAAGTACCATCCTTATGTAGCACAACTAAATATCTTTAAAAATGACTTATCTTAATAAGAAACACATTAAGACTTCATTAACCAATTACATCCATTCAAGGTGCCATAAGGAGGTCAATAAATAAATTGAATAGAATTCAACCTCTTGTATATCCATTGAGGGAATCAAGAAAAATCATCCTTACTTAAACATATCAATAAGGTCTCAAGTTGGCTTGTAAATTCATATAATAAATTTAAAACACCCTACAGTAAAAATAAAGAAATCAATCAACTTACAATTTCATATAAGGGAATAAGGGATATACAACTTATTAACCATATGCTAAGGCTTCAATGCTAACTATAATCCAGTTAAGAATAAGGAGAACTAGTCTTGTTGAAACATCAAAGGGTTTCAACTATTAAACTAAAATTTGATTTTTGGGACTCTAGGAAGATCAACTTCTTAATTGTAGAGAAAGGGTTTCAATGCTACCTACACATTCCTTAAGGGTTATAAGGTTGAATCCATCCAACAAGGTGTTAAAATGGAAGTGAAGTTTATGTCGATCCAATTTGGAGTAGAAGGATATTAACCCTCCTTTGAAAGAAATCGAACTCCAAGCATTTCCCCTACACACTCAAAAGAGAATTGAAAATGCATCCCACAACATGGTGAATATACACACGAATTATCGATTAATAAGTTGTTTTTTATTTTAAGGGAAGGAATGATCCTTGGGCAACAATCGCAAGGTAGCGCCCACACATAAGGAGAAAAGGGAGTACCCCGAGGTAAAACAAAAGCAAAAATTCAGGAACTTAAGGCATTGTTCTTTTAAATTTAGGCATCACTTTTATTTAAGTGAAATTTTATAGGAAGGGTCAAGGAACATGGGCATTGCGCGATCCTTAACGCACCCCAAATCCTTAGTTAGACCCTAAGGGAGGATCTAAGATAGCACACCCATCCTTCCAAGCATCTTATGGGGGAGGAGATGGGGCTCACGCCCAACACTGTGTATATCAAGGTAGATTTCCACCATCAAGGGACTGCAGAAAGGAGAAGTACAATGAAGAGCTCCAATTGGCATAGAATCAAAGAAATAGCAACAATTTAAAAAACACTAAAACAATTTTTAAAAAGGGAACAATGAGATTTCTACTTTGGACCCATTTGAGGGAGATCACTAGAGGAAGTGTTCACCTAAGTGATAGAGGAAATTTCTCTCTAATGAGAGAGCTCAAATAATATCTTTAACAATAATCTCTTAGTAAACTCCGCTAGAGTAAGTGTTCCTCTAATCTTTGGACGAAATTTTGATGTAGTGAGAGAGCTCAAATAATCTCTTTAAGAATAATCTCTGAGTAAAGTTCGCTACATGAAGTGTTCCTTAAAGAATTGGAAGCAATTTCATGACTACTAAGAGAGATCGAATAAAATCACTTGAAGAATAAACTCAGAATAACATTTTCTATAGGAAGGGCTTGATACTAAACAACTAAATGGTTTCTATTGACAACAAAGTTAAATTCAGAAAAGAAACCAAGGACTACACCAAACATGACTTTCCCCAAAATTTTAATCAAATTTCGATAAGATCTCACCCCAAGGCAATGATCAATCGAAACCATACAAATAAGATATTAATGAAAATAAAAATTCCTTTGGCCGAGGGTACATCGAGGAAATGGATCAGATCTTAATCCAACATGTACATTTACTTTGAGACTCTTGCCAACCCATTGCACCTTCACATTCTATCCTTTATGGGGTTGGTAGTTCGTTGGGTATCCGTTGATTCAATATAGTCATAAGGGAAGGATTATTACTACCTGAAATGATTACAATTTACTAGGAACTTGGTTGGCTATTCAAATTTCAACACTTTGATGGAAATTACGACCCATTTTTCAAATAAATCCAATACTTTCATGAGAATTTAAATGCCAGAAAATTAGAATTCCACTTTCTAAATTACAGTAAAACCCATCGAATATCATGACAAATCGATATCAGAATTACAATCACAGTGAATGGTGAATTTAAAAGAACTCTATATGGAAAATAAAATATTAACACAACTAGAAATACAACTCAGATAAGAATATTGTAATAGAAGACAACGTAGGCAAGATGCTCCACTAAGGTGCTCCTTATGACCTCCCACTTGCTAATCCTTGAGACTTCAGTGGTACCTCCCAGTCAATGTTAGGGGTACTCTTCTTCCCCCTTATCCCCCCAAGACACAAAGGGGACAGACACACAAAACCATAATCCTCTATCTCCTAGATTTCCTCGCAAAGTAGAGCCACCACTCTCTCTCAAGATGGGTATCCCAACTCTCACAAGTAAAACCAGTCAAAATAATTCGACAACATAACTTTACCAATAACCCGTGTAATCCATTTCCCCTGATTACCATTTTATTTATAGGAATTTCATGAATGAAACATCCCCATTTGCATAATTAATTCACCTTTTAATTAGATAAATTAGAATTATTTCCCCCTTACACTTGTCACCCTTTCCCCAAGTTGCACAAGTAATTCCAAAATTTGTTTTAATTAAATTCAATTTCCCTCACCTTTCCTAAAAGCGCTCCTTAAATCACTCCTAGTTTTCTCTTTATTCTCCATATTCCCATTTAATAACTGACGCCTTACTAATTTTGAATTGAGTTAAAATATGATTCTTCTCTAGTTAGACTAGTGTTAACTAGACTCTTGATACCTTTCTATGCATACACATTCTTTCATGTTTATTTATTTCTTATTTTAAAAACGCATTCTTACATTTTCTTGCACACATGTGTATTATGTCAATCTTTAAATATAATTCACCCCATTTTAATTATTAACTTGTTTTACTTCATCACCCCTTTTTAATTTATAATTTATTTTTAGACTTATTACCAAACTTGGACTTAGGCTTAATTTTTGAATAGGCTTAGACTTTCACTTGGGATTTGCAATTAATAATTTGGATCCTTAATGAATTAATTAAATTCAAAAATGCTTAAAGATTTTACAAGGTTTAATTATTCTCTCAAGGTTTTCTAGGCCACATAAATTCATTGACTCAATTTTTATTTCCACGACGTGCCCTTCAAGATGCACTCTGTGCGCCAAGGGTGCCACTCATCTTTGACTTTCTTGGTATTTTTTTCAACCCTTGGAGTCATCACTCTATTTGGGCGACCTTGTGAGAGACTAAGGGATTCTAAGGAATAAGGACCTTCGTCAACGAATGTCTCAGTCTTCCCTCACAACATCGTGGGCCTCTCGAACTAGGTAATCATTAAACTAAAATTCGAGCCACGAGAGTAGTGATAGTAGGCTGGGGCAAGGATTCTTCCACCCCTCTCCCTCAACATCTTATCTATGTTCATGTCCCCTTTAATCCTTATGTGAGTAATATCAACAAGCTTTCGTCAACCTCCATCCATCAACGAAACATTGTGAATGATCCATATAAAAAGTCATACTATAAAAAACCATATTTCACATATGCATAAATGAAATACTCAAACCATTACAAGCTACTCCCTGACTCAATTCAGAGTCCAAGGAGGTCCATTGATTTCGTTGGCATCCACAATCTGTCAAGTGTCCTGCACACTCAGGGAAAAATCGTCAATATCACCTGTTGGCCCTTGACCAAGTTTTCAGATATCCTTGGTCAAGTTTGACCATTTTGGACTTTGAAAACCTGTCAAAGGCGGAGCGCAGGATGAATCAGATATCACGGGATATTGGCCCCTTTTTGTTCCTTTTTGGGATTTGGGAATATGTAACGGGTATGGGGTGTCGGCCCATGGATTTACCCATGTTTAGGCCTATTTTGTAAAGTATAAATAGATGTCTAGGTGATAGAAGAAGGAGGGGATAAGAGGCATCTATGTGATGTTGTTCTAAGTGCAAGTGTGGCTTGTAAATGCTTTGTGCATACTGTGAGAGACTTGCAAAGATAAGTGCAAGTGGTTGTAACGGATTGTGAAGGGACTTCTACTGTAACTCAAGGAAGGAGGATCTAGCAAGGTGCCCAGATATTATGTCATATGTGGAGTAAGGTTTTTGTGGCTCTGTGGATGTATATGATTAAAGAATATAATAAATAAGAAGAGCTGGTGGACGTAGCCCCAGGGTGGGGGTGAACCACGTATATGTTGTGTTTCTCTACTTTGTGCGAAGTGTTGGTTTACTTATGTGTTATATGCTAAGTGGTTGACATAGATAGATAGATAGATAGATATGTTTATACTTTGTACTTATGATGAATCTAGATGCTATATATGACCTCTGTGACCTTAGTTAGTGGTTGAATCTGTTAGATCTGATCTAATTCCTTATGCTAAGTTCTTAGATACATTAGATATGGGTCAATGCTACGATGCTCTGTTTTATCTACGGAGTAGATATTGGTTAGATATTAATGAAAGATTATTGTTGAGTGCTATGTTAAATACTAGGATCAAAGATTTGTGTCCCAGATAAGGTTGCAGACATCTAAGTCATGCAACCACCCCTTTCTATAGCTTGGGTGATACTTCATCTGCTTCACTGGTGTTGTCGAAAGTTTCAGTAGTTAGGGTTTTTTTGGTGTGTTGTTGTAGTGATGAACCCTGGGTCTGCCCCTTTGCCAACAAATGGTTCCATTGTCGGGACTGAAACTGTGATTGTTGGGAACTGAGGAAGAAGAAGCTTTGTGCGAAGATCTGGCCTAAAATTGTGAAATATTTGTGCATAGATATGTCGTTGTTGTGCGTTGTATTCTACTTGATCTGTGAAGCTCTGTGCTATGAAAAGAAGTTCGGTCTGGAGAAAAGAGGTAAGATATGGGAGCTTTGTGCCTTGACAAAGGTAAAAGTGAGACTAAAGAGGTAAGATTTGCAAGCTCTATGCTCTGATAGAGGTAAGAATAGTAAAAGATTTTAGATCTGGAAGCTTTGTTCTCTGTTGAAGATAAGATTAGTGGAAATTTTTGTTTCTAGAGTATGAATCTAGGCATGCTTGATAAGATTTGTCCTGGCTTGAAAATTAGGGCACTAATAGATGAAAGAAGTCTTGATATATGTAGATATAATAAGAATAGTGAAAGATATGTTATACCTATGCATAGAAAGAATATTTGGACTAACAAGTGGATGCAGGATCCTAGAAAAAAAAATTTGCAGGATAGATACCATGATCCTGGTGCGCAGTTAAAGAAAGGTTGGGGATTATTTAAAAGAAAGAGAGGATTAACTCTATGTTATGGTTGCGGAAAATCGGGACATCTTTCTAAGGAATGTCCTGGAAAAAGACCTAGTTGTCTTTGTTGTAAATCTATGGACCATGAAGTATTGGATTGCCCTAGAATTGTTGCTAAAGTTGAAAGAATGAATCTAAACCAAGAAAACCCTAAGACAGATCCAAAAACTAAGGTTATGGAAGAATCCCATAAAGAATTAGAGAAAGTATTGTTACAGATGAGAGAAACCTTGAATGACCACCAACATGTCAAATTCTAAGAGATCTTCAAAGAAAAAGAATTCATCAGAGATCTTCAAAGAAAAAGAATGCATTGAAGCAAGATTAGGAGACTTTGATGTTCACTGTGTTCTGGATAAGGAAAAATAGGTGAATGTTATGAAAAACTAACTTGGGAACTTTTAGGGAAGCCTGCTATGGTTCCTTCACTGGGAGGAATAGGATTATTCAAAGGAAAATAGATAACCCTATGTGGGAAGCTCGCTCAAATACCTATGAATGTCAATGGAACTTCGACAGAAGAAGATTTTGAGATCATTAAATTTATTGAGGACAACGCCCCATTTACCATGTTACTAGGAAAACCTTGGATTGAAAGAGATTAGACCAGAAGAAAGGAAGAAGAATAAGCTTTAGCATAGAAGAAGCAAGAGGTAAAAGATTTTATAACTAAAAGGATCACACACTTGATTGATGAACAGGAGAATAGATCAAAGATAATTAACAACAACTATGTAGATATCAAATTTGCAAGAACACTAAAGGACCCATAGAATATTGAAATACGTATCCCAGATAAAAAAGAAGTATTACCCTTGAATCCTAGGAAAGAATCTCAAAATCACAAGGTCACTTTGTCAAAAGAAGATAAGAATCAGAATGGGAAAAGTAATACCGAGACGAAGATCATTGGAAAGAAGGCTAGAAAACTAAGTAAGTAGAGAGTTAAGATAGAAAAGTTGCAGGAAAATCTAGAAGGAACCTCACAGAGGGAAAATTTGCAAAATTGGTGCTTCGTCGAGATAGAAAAACAACATCACATAGCACTTCGTCATGGCGAAGCAATATAGTCGTTGGGGATGATATAACCATTCTACCGACCCTCCGAATGGGTAGAAAGTCATTTATGGTTCGCCATAAGACCATTGGGACCATGCCATAATGGATAGAACTGAGTTCAGGAAGGCTTCATACCCATTGCAAGCGACCAGTTGCCGAGTTACCTATTTATCACGTTGTGCCATGCACCGAGAACACTTTTTATAACCAAGAATTTGAGCCTGCATACTAAGTTGATCATGAACAATGATCATCGCATTGTTTCCATCTATTCCATTGTAGTGTGTAAGTTAATCTGAACCTGATCTAGTTAATCCTGAGTGCATATGTCCGAGGAGCTCAACACAGTCAAAGAATCTGTGATAGAAGTACTCCTTGACCTGATAACTGAAAGAGTCATGTCAAAGAGAGGATTATTTGTAGGTGTACAGGGTTCATCCACAAGAACAATGAAAGAATCTTCATTGATTGTTCATGGAGCCAGACTATCCCGACCATTAGATGAAAAGCGAACCAAGCACAGGGATGATCTAGCAAATGCCAAATTGATCTCGACTATATTACCCACCTACATACCACCTCTAAGCGGTGCAATAAATTGAGATAGTGTGCCCAGATATTTTGAGTACACCTTGGTCACTACGAACCTTCCAAAGGGGATCCACATAGTCCGAGTAGACCAAGACAAGATTGCAGTGTTGAAGTTTAGCGACTTCAACCTCAATGACTGAAAAAGTCTATAACATGATATCCCCACATAATTACCTGACCATAACGAAGGGGAATAATTAAAATATAATCCCCCAGACATGGACCCATAACTTCATGCAATCCACCCTATTGAATGTCTTGAAGATCCCACACTTCGAAAAACACCAGGAGGTGAATGCTTATGTCAAGTTGTTGCTTTCTTGTTACCATGGTGGCTATTTGTGACTAGACCGCCATATCACAGTTGATCCGATGTTGATCAATCGGATCACAGGGTTGAGTATGCAGGGACCTGATCCACGGGATTTGTATCCAGGAAAATCCATGGATCACGCTCTAGCATAGAACATCAAGGACACCTACGGAGATGTCGACAAGGGGACGTGAGGCTACAAGGTAGCTTCTATATAGAGTGGCACAGTACACCTCGCCTATCAGTTGATTCCAGGGAATTTAGTAAGAAAGAACTGACCTATCCAAGTCACCGGCTTTGTAGTTGACCTTCCAGGGAAGTGCACGAAAAGCCTATAGATGAACTGGGTGAAGTACCTAGTGAATTAGTTGGAACTTGACTGTAGAGAAGAACACGATCAAGGTTAAAAATTCCATTTTAGTTGGATTTTGATCCTTATCACATTCATCGCCTGGGAGATGCTGGAAGGTGAAACCTTCCCCGACATCGAGCCGTTTGTCATGAAGTTCAATACACTTTGGTATTCCAGTGATATGAACAAACAATGGCAGTCAATTTTTTTTTTTCATACCTACTATGATCAGCTGAAGAGAGCCATCCAATCTGAGCCTCGCATGACTCTGAACACTCTACATCGGTTCTGACCTTTGATAAATTTTAGCGCATATCGACATTTCACTTATACTACAGTGCACGCCGATGAACATAAGAAACAACTTCATTCCTACTACAAGCTGATGGATGAGGACCTTGAGGAGATTACTAAGGAATGGTCTGCTAACCTCCTTATCCCCACCAACCCCACAGAAATATCTGACATTAACATCCTAGAAACTACGTTGTATACACCCAGACCAAGCAGGACAAAGAAGACCAAAGAGGTCCAAGGATTAGACAGTGCATCCGTGAACACTACTTCCATATCATAAGAGAAAGGAGGTGATGGAAAAGAGTTAGATAACAAAGAAGTCGAACAGAAGCAAGGAGACAAGGTTGATCCCCTGAAGAAGAGGAAGGATTTGCCTCCGAAGCCTTCTTCTCGAAAGAAATCAAAAGCCTCCATGACCAAGATGCAGACTGTCCTCACCTCTGATGACTTTGACTTCCTCATAGAAACCCTAAATGATGCTTTGATGGAAATAGAAGAAAAACAAGAGGCCAAGCAGGAAGCAATGTATGATAGGATTGAAATTGAACTCTGAGGGGTACAACAGGCACTACAGTCCAATCGTGCAGTCTCCAACACACTTTTTCCATTGGGAACACCAGAGCTGCGAGACGAGGCAACCCAACTCCATCGATTAGTTGATATAGTCGAAGCTTGCCTTCGACGAGCACAAGAGGAAATAGAACAAGCCACCCAGGCTTTGACGCAAGTACAAGGAGTACTTTTAGAACAACATCAAGCTACAGAATATGAAAATATTACCTCCAAGTGAAGTTCGATGAATAAAAATCACAGCTACATCAAGGAAAAGAACAGTTTCTCGTCGAGCAACTCGAAGTAAAGGAAGCAGTCAACAGAGCACTTCACTCTATGACAATCGTAGAAATAAAGGTAGAAGATCGAGTTACACAACAAGTAGAGCATATTGAAGAAGTGATCTAGTAGCTACAACAATGCATCGCAAACTTAGAACTACGCGCAGTGCCTGAGACCCCACGGGATGTGAAGGACCAAATAGAATAAACTACCAGGATCACAGTTGAGAGACTAAAGGCCCTTTCTATGGAATACAAGTAGTTGAGTGATTGCAGTGCCTTGACATACGAGAGACTCACTGAGAGTCCAAAACTAAGAGCACTGGAGTCGCAGCTCCAAGAGGCGAAGTATCAAGCCGAAACGATACAAACACAGTTGAAGCTCCTGTCAGCTGTGGAAAGAGTGAAGAGATATCAAGAGAAACGCATCGCCTAGAAACAGATTCATGCTATTCAGAGTAGAGTTATGGAAGTAACTCAGAGACTCCTACCCATGTAAGATAAGGCCTACCAATTGCTCACAAAATTTGAAGGCCGAGGAGCATAAATAGATTAGGTTGTTAATATAGTTGAACAACACCTGGAAGGAAATGTGAATGATGGAGTAATCCAAGAGTTTGTTGAACATGAGGTCATAGCACAACAACAAGTCAAAGTAGCTTGAGCCAAGTGTGAGGCTTTCGAAGAAAAAATTCCTACATTAGAGTGACTTGGGATGAGTCACAGGTGAGTGTTGGGGGCATGTTGGCCCTCGACCAAGTTTTGAGAGATCCTTGGTCAAGTTTGACGATTTTGGATTTCGACAGCCTATCAAAGGCAGAGTGCAAGATGAAGCAGAGATCATGGGATCTTGGCCCCTTTTGGGTCCTTTTTGGGATTTAGTAATTTGTAACAAGTATGGGATGTCAGCCCATGGATTTACCCATGTTTAGGCCTATTTTTTAAAGTATAAATATATTTCTATGTGATAGAAGAAGGAGGGGAAAAGAGGCATCTATGTGATGTTGTTCTAAGTCCAAGTGTGGCTTGTAAATTCTTTATGCATACTATGAGAGACTTGCAAATCTAAGTGAAAATGGTTGTAATAGACTGTGAAGGGATTTGTGTTGTAACACAAGGAAGGAGGATCTAGCAAGCTGCGCAGATCTCATGTCCTATGCGGAGTAAGGTTTTTGTGGCTCTGTGCATGTATTTGATTGAAGAAGCTAATAAAGAAGAAGATTTGGTTGACGTAGACCTAGGGTGGGGGTGAACCACGTATATGTTGTGTTGCTCTACTTTGTTTGATGTGTTGGTGTACTTATGTCTTATCTACTAAGTGCTTGACATAGATAGATAGATAGATCTATTTATACTTTGTGCTTATCATGAATCTAGATGCTAGATCTAACCTCTGTGAACTTTCTTAGTTCTTGAATCTGTTATATCTGATCTAATTCCTTATGCTAAGTGCTTAGATACATTATATCTAGTTGAAGGCTGCTATGCTTTGTTTTATCTATGGAGTAGATATTGGTTAGATATTGATGAAGGATTACTGTTGAGTGCTCTGTTAAAT
>JZKD02S1647508.1:74902-90162 GCA_000966675.3 Picea glauca | reverse complement strand
TCCTGACTTCCGTGCCCTCAACAAACTGACCATTAAAGACAAATTTCCCATTCCTATCATTGATGACCTCCTGGATGAATTGAGTGGCGCCCAATTCTTTACTAAACTTGATCTTTGCTCAAGCTATCACCAGACACGTATGAAGGAGGCAGACATTCCCAAGATGGCCTTTCGAACTCATGAGGGCCACTATGAGTTTTTGGTCATGCCCTTTGGCTTGTGTAATGCCCCCTCCACCTTCCAAAGCCTCATGAATCATGTATTTTATCCTCTTCTCCATCATTTTGTATTAGTTTTCTTTGATGATATCCTAATCTATAGAAAAACCTAGACATACCATCTTACTCATATGGATCGAGTTCTCCATCTACACTCTCAGCACAAACTTTTCCTGAAACAGTCTAAATGTGATTTTGGTGCCTCGGAAGTAGAATACTTGGGTCATCTGATTGGTAAGGATGGCATCAGGGTGGATTTGAAAAAGATTGAAGCTACGCAAGACTAGCCGCACCCAAAGAATCTCAAAATCTTGCATGGATTTCTAGGCTTAACAGGGTATTATCACAAGTTTATTAAGAATTATATCAAGATTGTAGCACCTCTCACGGCTCTCCTCAAAAATAACTCTTTCACTTGGACTCCAGCCGCTGCTTAAGCTTTTCAAACCTTGAATATGGCCATGTGCACCACTCTGGTTCTGGCCCTTCCTGATTTCACAAAGACCTTTGTGTTGGAATGTGATGCCTCAGGGAAAGGAATTGGTGATGTCCTTATTCAAGAGGGTCGACCTTTGGCCTTCACCAGTAGGAAACTATCTGAAAGGAATCTGAGAAAACCCATCTATGAAAAGGAAATGTTGCCTATTTTTCATGTCGTTGATCTGTGGCACCCTTATCTCTTGGGGCAATGTTTCCAAATTAAGACAGACCATCAAAGCCTCAAGTACTTTCTGGAACAACGCATTTCCTCCCCAGAGCAACAAAAATGGGTGACTAAGCTCTTTGGATATGATTATGAGATCATTTACAAGAAGGGAAAAGACAATGTGGTGCAAGATGCACTGTCCCAAAAATATGAAGAAGAAGGATCCCTTTTTTCTCTTTCCTTCATTGTACCAGATTGGCTCCAAGCTGTGCGCCAGGAATGGCTACAAGATTCCAAAAGTTTTCATATGATCCAACAATTGCAGACCATTGCTCCAACTCCCCTAGGGTACTCTTGGCTCCAGGATGAGCTTCGATACAAAGTTCGTTTGTATTTAAGTAAACAATCAAATCTTAAATCCACGGTACTTTCTGAGCTTCATGCTACACCCACAACGGGGCACTCCAGGTTCACCAAAACCTATGACAGGGTCAAACGTTCTTTCTTCTGGAATGGTATGAAACAAGACATCCGTAATTTTGTCACTGAATGTGAGGTGTGTCAATGCAACAAGGGAGAAATAGTCAAATCTCCGGGCACACTACAACTGTTTCCAATTCCACCTGTTATTTGGAAGGATATCTCTATGGAATTTATTACCGAATTACCCAAATCGGGAAATAAATCAGTCATAATGGTGGTTGTGGATTGACTTTCCAAGTATACTCATTTCTACACTCTTCAACACCCATTTACTACATCCATGGTGGCTCAAATTTTCATGGACCAGGTCTTCAAGCTTCATGGCATGCTGCACTCTATTGTTTATGATCATGACCCAAATTTCACAAGCAATTTTTGGCAAGAACTACTTAAGCTACAGGGCACCCAATTGCATCTAAGCACAGCTTATCATCCCCAGACTAATGGTCAAACGGAAGTTGTCAACAAGTGTTTGGAAACATATCTAAGGTGTTTTGCCTCTGAAAAGAAAAATTAGTGGACTCAATGTTTACCCCTCACGGAATGGTGGTAAAACATTCCCTACCATATAGCTACACCCATAACTCCTTTTGAAGTGGTATATGGACAGAAGTCGCCTTCAATTCTCTCATACTTACCGAGTACCTCAAAGTTCTAGGCGGTTGACCAAACACTTACAGTTCGAGAGGATATTCTTCGTACCCTTAAAGAGAACTTGGTCATGGCACATAATCGCATGAAGCAACAAGCAAATCAAGGTCTCTCTGAACGTCAATTTGCAGAAGGGGATTAGGTATTTCTGCGACTGCAATCATACAAGCAAACTTCCCTCAAGGCCGAGCAGTGTCAGAAGCTAGCGCCCAAATTTTATGGTCCTTATACAGTTCTCAAGCGTGTGGGACAAGTTGCCTATCAGTTATCTCTGGCCAGTCAGTCGAAGCTACATCCAGTTTTTCATGTTTCATGCTTAAAGAAGGTTATTGGAACTAGGTGCCAAATTCAAACCAACCTTCCCGAGTTAGCTGAATAAGGATCCATTTGGCTACAGCCAGAAGCAGTTTTGGACCAGCGTGAGTGTCTCCTGTGTCAGCAAACCATGAAGGAAGTGCTAGTCCAGTGGAAAGATACAACTCCAGCATATGCCACTTGGGAACCAACTACCATTCTGCAGTAATTTGCACATCTCAAGCCTTGAGGACAAGGCTGTTTTTAAAGGGGCAGACATGTTAGGGTCCTAACCCGCACATAGGTAGATCAATATTTTCGGATGTAATAAAGGTCAATATTAATAAGGCCTTTCAATAAAATAGAATAAGGCGGATGTAAGAAGACCTAATAGAAGCTTCTGCTTCTAGAAGGATCTTCTCTAGATGCTTCTCTTGATAGATATATTTAGTATAAATAAGGATCGACGGTATGAAAACTTGAGCTTGGAAATTATTGTAACAGAGCGCTACTCAACTGGAGGTTTCCCCCTCGAAGAGGCCCATGAACATTACTTTTTGAATCAAAGTGCTATTTCTGTTGTTGTTCTTATATCATTTCTGTGTTATTGTGGAGATTATGCTGGTTATATTACTGTTATTCTGCCATTTCTAGCATTTTATTTATGTTCTGCATACTTTTTATATCTAGTATATTACATAAAGAAAAAATATTACCCTGTTTGCATCTATGAGGACCAGTACATGAGATGGAACACATTGCGGCAAGAGAAGGGCCAAGAAGTTCCGAAGTTCACCAATACCTTCCATACCTTGCGCACCAAGATGGGTATCAAAGAGTTTGATCAAAATTTGGTTCTAAAATACCGTGGGGCTCTACAAAGATAAATCTATACTGAAATGGATTTTCTGGACATTTCATCACTCGGTGCTACTTATCGATATGTTGTTAAAATTGAGAAAAAATTTAAGCACCAGAACAAACATGAATTTGGGTATTCAAATCCGCAACAACCAAAGTATGACAAAGATGGCCCTAACAAACAGTCTCTCAAAAACCAGTCCAAGACACAGGAAAAGAAGGGTCACAGGAAGACATAGAAGGACACCAGAAAATGGTGTGATTTCCACAAAATCCCCTGGCACAACACCGATGAATGTTGCTCAAAACAGTCATTGGTGGCTGAGATCAAAGAAAAGGAGCCAAACCCTGATTCAGAATCTGATTCTGAAAATACTGGTAAAGGACAGATCATTGAAGCAGACCCCACTGCTATTGTCGTGACTGTAGCAATTCAACAAGAAGAACCAATAGATCCTGAAGAGGGGGAGAACCTTTTTCATTCACAGATGTCGGTGAAGGGGACCCCGCTGCATTTTATTGTTGATAGTGGAAGCCAAAAAAACCTCACCTCAGCAGAGGTCGTCAAACAGTTGGGATTGTCAACAATAACACACCCACAACCATACAACATCGGGTGGCTTCAACAAGGATGAGATCTCTATGTCGGACAATAGTGTTGATTGTCATACATCATCCAACCCTTCAAGGATGAGGTATTATGTAATGTTTCCCCACTGGATGTCTATGATGTTCTCTTGGACCAACCATATATGTGGAGACGCCATGTTGTTTATGATTCTCGATTTCGTAGTGTCATTGTTACTTTGGGGGGTCATCTCTATAGAATACCAGAGGTAGTTCCAACTATTGTTCCACCTAAAAAGTGTCACAAGGTAGTATCTCATAGTGCAAAATTCAGCTTCTTCACAATTTGTTCAAAAGGGGAATAGAAGGACACTGCAGCCACTACAGCCTCACTCCCTGCACCTTCTATCCAATAGAAGCAGGTCAACAAGGTTGCAGCAAAGTGTAAAGATTCCTTTTGCACACCTTCCTCTCATGTAGCTCGACTTGTTGAATAGCCTCAGCTTCAACAGGTTCATGACAGACTTCCACAAACTAAGCAGTGCAACGTCTCCAGCAATACAAGCAGCTCAAGAAGATGCAGATCCAACAAACGCTTTTCCCTCTCCCTCGGGAAATCAACACAATGGAGACCATTTCTTTCTAAGGATATATGATTGATCCAAGTGGATATTGGTGGCCACCCACCTTTTCCGATTGGCCCAAAACAGTTTTCTAACAATTTTGGCAATTTACTATTTTAGCAGGTTTTAACTTCCGGGGCCATTTTGAGGGCCTAAATGAAGGTTTTTTTAGATCGAAGTTGACAATGATGGACAAAGGCATGATTGAGCCCCAAAAATGAATCTCCTTGATGACACCTTTCCAACGAGCTATCATATTCCTAAAACAGAGATCGTATGCAAAAGTTACGACCCCAAGAAGTTGATGTACTAACTTACCCAAACGGGGCCCACTTGACTTTTGGCGCTTCACCTCCTAGGGTTAGGTTTTTGGATGTCTAGGGTTTTTGACATTCCTATTTATTGTAAAAATTCCATTAGAGCCTCATTGTAATCATCTTCTTGTGAATGCGAGTAGTCGTCACATCTCTTCTCAGACATAAGCTGCCACCATTCTAGCGAGTCTTTCACTCTGTATTTTTACAGTCTCTGTACATTTCTTGCATTAATAGAAATCATGTATTACTATATCTCTGTGTTTATGGTTGCATCTCTGATATATTTCTTAATATATGCGATATCTCTGTGCATTTCTTTATTATATCTCTGCTCTCATTTCGTGCCAAAAATAATCCGGATCAGTGGTATCAGAGCAGGCTGCTCTTGATTGTTTTTTCATTGTATGTCCCTAACGAGGTTCGAATATAGCAAGTTGGGTCTCGAGCTTGTATCTCTTGAAGACAATCACTCTTTCACACCCAAGAAACCCTCAATGGCAGAAGAAAAGAAAAACGATGGAGTAGATGATCCTATCAATCTATTGCTTGAGAAAGTTGTCACACGACAGAGGTACAAAATGATGGAGAATTTTGCCCACATCCTTAAATGCCTGCCGAGAGAATCAGGTGCATATTCATCAAGAATCCACTTTGGAGGCACCTTGCCTTTCAACGTACAAGTTGATTTTTATATTCCTGTATTGGAAGGACAGATAGATGCAGAAGCCCTAAAAAAATGGTTAACTCTGCTAGAAGGTTATTTCTCTATTCACAATTTTTTCGACAAAGAAAAGATCACCTTCACACTCCTTAAAGCTCTCCCTCATGTCAAACATTGGTGGGAAACTTACTAGGAGCAAAGTTCCACAGAGGAGTCTGGAATATATGGGGTCAATCCCACTTGGGATTTTTTTGTGGATGCGGTAAAGGAACAATATTACCCTGTTGGCAACTATGAGGACCAATACATGACATGGACCACACTGTGGCAAGAGAAAGGAAAAGAAGTTCCAGAGTTCACCAATACCTTCCATACCTTGCGCACCAAGCTGGGTATCAAAGACTCTGAACGAAATTTATTTCTGAAATACCGTGGGGCTCTACACAGATAAATCTAGATTGAAATGAATTTTCTAGACATCTCATCAGTCGGTGTTGCTTATCAATATGTTTTTAAAATTGAGAAGAAATTTAAGCACTAGAAAAAACAAGAATTTGGGTATGAAAATCCACAACAACCAAAGTATGACAAAGACGTCCCTAACAAGTAGTCTCCCGAAAACCAGTCCAAGACACAGGAAAAGAAGGGTCATGGGAAGACAAAGGACACCAGAAAATGTTGTGATTTCCACAAAAGCCCCTGGCACAACATCAATGAATGTCACTCAAAACAGTCATTAGTGGCCGAGATCAAAGACAAGGACCCAAACCCTGATTCAGAATCTGATTCTAAAAATACTAATAAAGGACAGATCATTGATGCAGACCCCACTACTATTGTCATGAACACAACAATTCAACCAGAAGAACCAACAGATCCTGAAGAGGGGGAGTTCCTTTTTCATTCACAGATGTGGGTGAAAGGGACCCCGCTGCATTTTATTGTTGATAGCGGAAGCCAGAAAAACCTCATCTCAGCAGAGGTCATCAAACAATTGGGATTGTCGACAACACCACACCTGCAACCATACAACATTGGGTAGCTTCGGCAAGGACGAGATCTCTATGTCAGCCAACAGTTTCGATTTTCATATAGAATCCAACCCTTCAAGGATGAGGTATTATGTGATGTTGCCCCACTGGATGTCTGTGATGTTCTCTTGGGCCAACCATATATGTGGAGACGCCATGTTGTTTATGAGTCTCGACCCCATAGTATCATTGTTACTTTGGGGGTTCATCTCTACAGAATACCAGAGGTAGTTCCAACTATTGTTCCACCTAAAAAGTGTCGCAAGGTCGTATCTCATCCTACAAAATTCAGCTTCTTCACAATCTATTCAAAAGGGGAACAGAAGGACAATGTAGCCACTATAGCCTCGCTCCCTGCACCTTCTATCCAACAGACGCAGGTCGACAATGTTGCAGCAAAGTGCAAAGATTCCTTCTGCACACCTTCCTCTCATGTAGCTTGACTTTTTGAACAACCTCAGCTTCAACAGGTTCATGATAGACTTCCACAAACTAAGCAGCGCAACGTCTCCAACAATACAAGCAGCTCACCAAGATGCATATCCATCAAATGCTTTTCCTTCTCCCCTGGGAACTCAATGCAATGGAGACCATTGCTTCCTAAGGAGGGAGGATTGATCAAGGTGGATATCGGTGGCCACCCACCTTTTCCAACTGGCTCAAAACAGTTTTTTGGCAATTTTGGAAATTTGCTATTTTTAGCAGGTTTTAACTTCCGGGGCCATTTTGAGGGCCTAAATGAACTTTTTTCGAGATCAAGGTTCTAAATGATAGCTAAAGACATGATAGAGCCCCCAAAATGAATCTCCTCGATGATACCTTTCCAACGAGCTATCATACACTTAAAATGGAGATCGTATGCAAAAGTTACGACCCCGGGAGGTTGATGTACTAACTTACCCAAACGGGGCCCACATGAATTTTGGCGCTTCATCTCCTAGGGTTAGGCTTTTGGAAGTATAGGGTTTTTGGAATTTCTGTTTATTTTAAAAAGGCCTTCAGAGCCTCATTGTAATCATCTTCTTGCGAGTGCATGTAGTCATCACATCTCTTCTCAGAGATAAGCTGCCACCATTATAGATAGTCTTTCACTCTGTATTTTTCAGTCTCTGTACATTCCTTTCATTAATAGAAATCGTATATTATTGTATCTCTGTGTTTATGGTTGCATCTCTGATATATTATTGGATATACGCGATATCTTTGTGAATTTATTTATTATATCTCTTCTCTCATTTCATGTCGAAAATAATCCGGATCAGTGGTATCAGAGCAGGCTGCTCTTGATCGTTTTTTCAGTGCATGTCCCCGACGAGGTCCGAGTATAGCAAGTTGGGTCTCGAGCTTGTCTCTCTTGAAGACAATCACTCTCGCACACCCAAGAAACCCTCAATGGCAAAAGAAAAGAAAAACGATAGAGCAGGCGATCCTATCAATCTGTTTCTTGAGCAAGCTCTCAGGCGATAGAGGGACGAAATGATGGAGAATTATTCCCACATCCTTAAATGCCTGTCGATAGCATCAGGTGCATATTCATCAAGTGGCCACATTGGAGGCACCTCGACTTTCAAGGCACAAGTTAATTTTGATATTCCTATATTTGAAGGACAGATAGATGCAGAAGCCCTAGAAAAATGGTTAACTCTGCTAGAAGGTTGTTTCTATGTTCACAATTTTCTCGACAAAGAAAAGATCACCTTCACACTCCTTAAAGATCTCCCTCATGTCAAACATTGGTGGGAAACTTACTGGGAGAAAAGTTCCATAGAGGAGTCTGGAATATATGGGGTCGATCCCACTTGGGATTTTCATATGGATGCGGTAAAGGAACAATATTACCCTGTTGGAAACTATGACGACTAGTACATGAGATGGACCACACTGCGGCTTGAGAAGGGCCAAGCAGTTATGAAGTTCACCAATACCTTCCATACCTTGCGCACCAAGCTGGGTATCAAATACTCCGAGCGAAATTTGGTTCTGAAATACCGTGGGGCTCTACACAGATACATCCAGACTGAAATGTATTTTCTAGACATCTCATCACTCGGTGTTGCTTATCGATATGATGTTAAAATTGAGCAGAAATTTAAGCACCAGAACAAACGGGAATTAGGGTATGCAAATCCACAACAACCAAAGTATGACAAAGACGGCCCTAAGAAACAGTCTCCCGAAAACAATTCCAAGACACAAGAAAAGAAGGGTCACAGGAAGACAAGGAAGGAGACCGTAAAATGGTGTGATTTCCACAAAAGCCCCTGGCACAACACTGATGAATGTCTCTCAAAATAGTAATTGGTGGTCGAGATCAAAGACAAGGAGCCAAACCCTAATTCAGAATATGATTCTAAAAATACTGGTAAATGACAGATCATTGACGCAGACCCCACTACTATTGTTGCGATCGTAGCAATTCAACCAGAAGAACCAACAGATCTTGAAGAGGGGGAGTGCATTTTTCATTCACAGATGTGGGTGAAGGGGACCCCGCTGCATTTTATTGTTGATAACGGAAGCTAGAAAAACCTCATCTCAGCAGAGGTCGTCAAACAGTTGGGATTGTCGACAACACCACACCCGCAGCCATACAACATCGGGTGGCTTCGGCAAGGACGAGATCTATGTGTTAGCCAACAGTGTCAATTGTCATACATCATCCAACCCTTCAAGGATGAGGTATTATGTGATGTTGCCCCACTGGATGTCTGTGATGTTCTCTTGGGCCAACCATATATGTGGAGACGCCTTGTTCTTTATGAGTGTCGACCCCGTAGTGTCATTGTTACTTTAGGGGTCATCTCTATAGAATACCAGAGGTAGTACCAACTATTGTTCCACCTAAAAAGTGTCGCAAGGTAGTATCTCATACTACAAAATTTAGCTTCTTCACAATTTGTTCAAAAGGGGAACATAAGGACACTGTAGCCACTATAGCCTTTCCCCCTACACCTTCTATCCAATAGAAGTAGGTCGACAAGGTTGCAAAAAAGCACAAAGATTCCTTATGCACACCTTCCTCTCATGTAGCTCTATTTGTTGAACAGCCTCAACTTCAACAGGTTCATGATAGACTTCCACAAACTAAGCAGCGCAACATCTCCAACAATACAAGCAACTCACCAAGATGCACATCCAACAAATGCTTTTCCCTCTCCTCCGGGAACTCAATGAAATGGATACCATCGCTTCCTAAGAAAGGAGTATTGATCCAGGTGGATATCGATGGCCACCCACCTTTTTCGAATGGCTCAAAACAGTTTTCTGGCAATTTTGGCAATTTACTATTTTTAGTAGGTTTTAACTTCTGGGGCCATTTTGACGGCCTAAATGAATTGTTTTTTGAGATAGAGGTTATCAATAATAGCTATAAAGGAATGATAGAGCCCCCAAAATGAATCTCCTCAACGATACCTTTTCAACGAGGTATCATATGCCTAAAACGGAGATCGTATGCAAAAGTTATGACCCCGGGAAGTTGATGTACTAACTTACCCAAATGGGGCCCACGTGACTTTTGGCGCTTCTTCTCCTAAGGTTAGGTTTTTGGATGTTTAGGGTTTTTGGCATTCTTTTTTATTGTAAAAAGGCCTTCAGAGCCTCATTGTAATCATCTTCTTGCGAATGCAAGTAGCCATCACATCTCTTCTGAGAGATAAGTTGCCACCATTCTAGAGAGTCTTTCACTCTGCATTTTTATAGTCTTTGTACATTTATTTCATTAATAGAAATCGTGCATTACTGTATATCTGTGTTTATGGTTTCATATATGATATATTTATGTTATATTATTGGATATACGCGATATCTCTGTGCATCTTTATTATATCTCTTCTCTCATTTCGTGCCGAAAATAATCCGGACCAGTGGTATCAAAGCAGGTTGCTCTTGATCATTTTTTCAGTGCATGTTCCTGACGAGGTCTGAGTATAGAAAGTTCGGTATCGAGCTTGTCTCTCTTGAAGAAAATCACTCTCGCACACCCAAGAAACCCTTAATGGCAGACGATCCTATAAATCTGTTTCTTGAGCAATCTCTCACGTGACAGAGCGACGAAATGGTGGAGAATTTTTCCCACATCCTTAAACACCTACCGATAGCATCAGGATCATCTTCATCAAGCGACCACTTTGGAGGCACCTCGCTTTTCAAGGTACAAGTTAATTTTGATATTTCTGTATTTGAAGGACAGATAGATGCAGAATCCCTAGAAAAATGGTTAACTCTGCTAGAAGGTTATTTCTCTGTTCACAATTTTTCCAAAAAAGAAAAGATCACCTTCGCACTCCTTAAAGCTCTCCCTCATGTCAAACAAATGTGGGAAACTTACTGGGAGAAAAGTTCCACAGAGGAGTCTTGAATATATGGGATCGATCCCACTTGGGATTTTTTTGTGGATGCGGTAAAGGAACAATATTACCCTGTTGGCAGATATGACGACCAGTACATGAGATGGACCACACTGCAGCAAGAGAAGGGCCAAGCAGTTCTAGATTTCACCAATACCTTCCATAACTTGTGCACCAAGCTGGGTATCAAAGACTATGAGCGACATTTGATTTTGAAATACTATGGGGCTCTACATAGATACATCCAGACTGAAATGGATTTTCTGGACATCTCATCACTCGGTGCTGCTTATAAATATGCTGTTAAAATTGAGCAAAATTTTAAGCACCAGAACAAATGGGAATTTAGTTATGCAAATCCGCAACAACCAAAGTATCACAAAGACGGCCTAACAAACAGTCTCTAGAAAACCAATCCAAGACACAGGAAAAGAAGGGTCACGGGAAGACAAAGAAGGACACTGAAAAATGGTGTGATTTCCACAAAATCCCTTGGCACAACACCGATGAATGTCGCTCAAAACAGTCATTGGTGGCCGAGATCAAAGACAAGGAGCCAAACCCTGATTCATAATTTGATTCTGAAAATATTGGTAAAGGACAGATCATTGATGCAGACCCCACTGCTATTGTCGCAATCGCATCAATTCAACCAAAAGAACCAACAGATAATGAAGAGGGGGGGCACCTTTTTCATTCACAGATGTGGGTGAAGGGGACCCCGCTGCATTTTATTGTTGATAGCGGAAGCCAGAAAACCCTCATCTCAGTAGAGGTCATCAAACAGTTGGGATTATCGACAACACCACACCCGCATCCATACAACATCGGGTGGTTTCGACAAGGATGAGATCTCTGTGTCAGCCAACAGTGTCTATTTTCATACGGCATCCAACCCTTCAAGGATGAGGTATTATTTGATGTTTCCCCACTGGATGTCTGTGATGTTCTCTTGGGCCAACCATATATGTGGAGATGCCATGTTGTTTATGAGTCTCGACCCTGTAGTGTCATTGTTACTTTGGGGGGTCATCTCTATAGAATACCAAAGGTATTTCCAACTATTGTTCCACCTAAAAAGTGTCACAAGGTAGTTCAGTTTCTTCACAATCTGTTCAAAAGGGGAACAGAAGGACACTGCAGCCAATACAGCCTCACCCCCTGCACCTTCTATCCAACAGAAGCAGGTCGACAAGGTTGAATAAAAGCACAAATATTCCTTATGCACACCTTCCTCTCATGTAGCTTGACTTGTTAAACAACCTCAGCATCAACAGGTTCATGACAGATTTCCACAAACTAAGCAGCGCAACGTCTCCAATAATACAAGCAACTCACCAAGATGCAGATCCAACAAACGCTTTTACCTCTCCCCTGGGAACTAAACACAATGGATACCATTGCTTCCTAAGGAGGGAGGATTGATCCAGGTGGATATTGATGGCCACCCACCTTTTTCGACTAGCTCAAAACAGTTTTCTGGCAATTTTGGCAATTTATTATTTTTAGCAGGTTTTAACTTCTGGGGCCATTTTGAGGGCCTAAATGAAGGTTTTTTGAGATATGGGTTCTCAATGATATCCAAAGTCATGATTGATCCCCCAAAATGAATCTCCTCGATGATACCTTTCGAACGAGCTATCATACGCCTAAAATGGAGATCGTATGCAAAAGTTACGACCCCAGGAGGTTGATGTACTAACTTACCCGAATGGGGCCCACATGAATTTTGGCGCTTCATCTCCTAGGGTTAGGTTTTTGGATGTCTAGGGTTTTGGGCATTCCTTTTTATTGTAAAAATTCCTTCAGAGCCTCATTGTAATCATCTTCTTGCGAATGCGAGTATCCATCACATCTCTTCTCAGAGATAAGCTGCCACCATTCTAGTGAGTCTTTCACTCTATATTTTTACAGTCTCTGTACATTTCTTTCATTAATAGAAATAGTGTATTATTGTATCTCTGTGTTTATGGTTACATCTCTGATATATTTTTGTTATATTATTAGATATACGTGATATCTCTGTGCATTTCTTTATTATATCTCTGCTCTCATTTCATGTCGAAAATAATCTAGATCAGTGGTATTAGAGCAGGCTGCTCTTGATCGTTTTTTCAGTGCATGTCCCCGACGAGGTCCAAGTATAACAAGTTTGGTCTCGAGCTTATCTCTCTTGAAGACAATCACTCTCGCACACCCAAGAAACCCTCAATGGCGGAAGAAAAGAAAAACGATGGAGCAGACGATGGGCCCCATTTGGGTAAATTGGTACATCAACTTCCCGGGGACTGCATCAGCATGACCACTAGACTTGATTTTGGTTACAAATCATCTTTACACTTTAGTTTGAACTTAGAACTAGACTTGAGATTGGTTACAACTTAGCATTACACTTTAGTTCTAAGCAATGTGTCCATTAGACCGAGTTTCCTCCACCCTCACTAATAGGTCCTCGCTCACTAAATCAAAGAAGTGAATGAAAAATTCCACTGTCCAGCCATCAGGCCGTGGACTTTTTTCTTTTTTAAACAGGGATACAACCAATTTTAATTCCTCCAATGAAACTAGTTTATAGAGTTCGCTCGCTTCCTCCTCATTTATCAATCTAGTGAAAAGGCCTGCCACCCCAACCTGTTCAGCTGTGGGAGAATTATCTAGGGGTTTAAAGAAAATTTTGAAATAATTCTCTACCTTCGCGATTATCGCCTCCTGACCATTGTGAACTGTCCCGTTGACATCACGAATCTCCCATATATGTTTACTGTTTCTCATGTGGTTAGCAAAATGATGAAAGAAATTAGTATTTTGATCTCCACTCTGAACCCAAATAGCTCGATTCCGTAGTCGCCACAAATCCTCCTGTGCTTTTAGATGCTTATTCCTCTCAAATTCTAGTTTAATGAGATTAGACTCCACCTCCAGAAGAATAGAGCCATCCGATAACAACAACAAATGTTGTTTAATATTTCCTTCCAAGTTCTCCAACAATTTTATTTCCCAGTTCTTAGACTCTTTTGCCCAACATTTAGTACAAGTTTTTAAGTCCTTCAACTTCCAGATTAAACGGCACTAACGATCTCCTTCCGATAAATATTTCTAATCAGTCCATATTTTATGAACCAAACTGTTGTAAACTTTGTCTAAAAGCCATTGAGCATTGAATTTAAAGGGATGTGCCTTGAAAAGGGGAGTGTTCTCCAGCTGCAAAAGTACAATTGCATGATCCAAGACAAAGGGATATTCCACCCAGGATCTATACATACCAACACTCAAAAGAAGATCCTCTGAAACAAGAAACATGTCTAGTCGTTTGGTTATAGAATCTCTACCCGAGCGCCTATTTCGCCAAGTTGGGATGATCTTATCAGGTTGTACATCTATAATTTTTTGGGCTTGAAAGAGAGCTCTAAAGAAACCCACTTGAGGACCCGAGTTTGTTGACCCACCCCATACCTTTCCAGCAGAAACAGTTAAATTCAGATCCCCCACTACCACAAGATTTTTCGTAGAAAACAAACCATTGTTCGCTAAAAAATTCCAGAAAGATTTACGCTCCATACATGGACCATAAACATTAAGTATATTGATCTCCCTCTTTGTTGCAAAAATTGAACCTGTTAACAAAATCCCGCCACAAGTAAGGTAAGGAACTGGATTAAAAAGATAAGGATCCCACAAAACCAACAAACCGCCCGAAGTACCAACTAAACTCACAACACAAGACACCCAGGAAGGACGAAACTTATTCATAAAGGATGGAGCTTTTTTTTCATGAACCAGAGTTTCCTGTAGGAAAACAATGTTCTGATGGGTAGTGTCCAAAACTTGACGAAATGAGGCAGATTTTAGTGTCCAAAACATTCAATGGAACTTCATGATGACAAAATCCATTATGTTGTAATTTTTTTGTTGATAAATCATATCAAGGGAAAACTATACCTATATAAACCTCTTGCCAACTCCTTAGATGCAAATGTGGATTACCTCTAAGGTTATCGCTTTCATGTTTTTAAGAGTATGTACTCTTAGATAGTTTATCAATCAACCTTCACATTTATAGTAGGAAGGTACAATTCATCTACTTTCGTTTCTATTTTATCTTCCATTGAATACCTACTTCTATATATCATGATGTCCATCCTTGGTCTTTGCTTAGGTATCTCTATGAGTGTTAGAATACGCTTGCTAATTTGAAGAGGTCCAATTAGTATAAATGTTTGTCACACTATCATGTTAACTCCTAATTTTATCTTAGTAGTGCCCTTAGTTAGTGTAAAAAATAAATTGTAGCATGGTAGCCCCTATGGGGTTTTCTATTACACTAACCCCATAAATCTAAGTTAAACATGAACCACTAACTCATTAACCTCAACTCACTACCATGAACTCCTTAATACCTAACCCATTGACCCTTAAATCAATAACCCAAAATAACCCCAACCACTAATCTATTAATGCCCTAACCACTAACCAACACACCCTCTAACCATTGATTTACTAACTCACAATCCCCCTAACCATTGATCAACAAACCAACTAATGTGTCCTAATCACTAACC
>JZKD02S1647508.1:19967-38652 GCA_000966675.3 Picea glauca | reverse complement strand
TACTAGCTGCTTTTACCCCCTGGGCCTTTAGCCCCTTCTTCCCACAGGATAAAGTGTAACCCCACAAATAGGTCATCCTAACGTCCGGACTAGGGGAATGGGATAGATGAATAGGGGATAAGATGTAAAATGATAATATGGTGGGAGCGGATGATGGCTCTTCAAAATCCCCCCTGGTGGCTAACCAAAATATATGGATACAAGCTTGCTAGGGCACCTCGTTAATCCCCCCAACCATGGCCAAGTGGGTTAGTGTAAGGTCCAAGCATTTTGTCAGAAATGTAAGGAACCTGATGCATATATTTGAAAGTTATAATGATCAAACATGACACATAACATGATAGCTGAACCAATTACCTCATGGAGCCAGAGTCTTCTCTGATGCAAGTCCAAGCCGAAGGTGATGGATGCTGCTGCTGCTGACAAGACAGGCCTGATGAAGCATAAGAAAGATGGGCCCTCCAGAGCCATGCTCAGGTCAATCCTGCTCTCAATACTCCATGTCTAGGACCTGTGGGCCTCGAGACATGATCTCCTAGTTATCCCTAGAAATCGGGGATAACACTAACCAAGAAAGAAATAATGGATGTAGCATCTATGTTGGACGATAATTCTTTTGTAATTTTTTTATCAGACAACTACGACTCCCTTGGATAAAAAAATCTCCTACTCTAATCGTTTGTCAGATGAGACATGCTTTTCTTGTTAGAGTATATTCCTCCCACTCGTACCTTGACACAGATTGATATGAGGACGTGGAGACTATATTTTATTGTCAGAATATATTCCTCCCACTAACACCTTGAAACAGATCGATCTGAGGACATGGAAGATGCATATATTACTTATGATAATCTGGAGAACGTGGTAGATGGTTGACCAGATAGGAGAAATGAGGGAGGTCATTGTAATTTTTGGTTTCTACCAAATATTACTAAATATTTGTCCTACAAAACTACTCTCATGCATGCGTGATTGAAGCTTAATCCAATCCAAAGGGTTTTTTGAGCATTTGGGTAAATTCATGAAGGTGGGTAACACTTTCGTGACAATCGGGTCTCAAAAATTCCGAAAGACCTTTTTTCGGCTGAACTAATATTTCTTTCGGTCGAAAGTCCTATTTTTTCGGCTGAAACATTTTTCAGCTGAACCTTGGAATGCCAAATCAAACAGTACCGTAACGATGCCCTCGATTTTCATGTACAATTTTAGCCGAACGTATTTTTTTCATTCGGTGACATCTTTTCAGCCGAAAGATATTCCGATTGAAATACACTTTCCGTCGAAAGAACCTTTCGGCCGAAAAAACGTTTATATATTAGCCGCACATCGCTCCTCCAACAATTTTTACGAATTATTGACATTGTGAACGATGTGAACATTGTGGACGTTGTGAACGTTGTGGACATTGTGAATGAGCGAATGTTGCAGCTGTGGGCAAGCGAATGTTGTTGTTGCGGGCGGACGGACGTTGGAGTTGCGTGTGTTTAGGTAAGTTCAAAATTTTAGTTCTAGTTTTAGTTTATTTTTAATATTTTAGTTTTAGTTTTAGTTTAGTTTTAGTTTTAGTTTTAATATTAGTTTTAGATTTAGATTTAGTTTTAGTTTTAGTTTTTGTTTTTGTTTTAATAATTTACTTTTAATTCTTGCAAATTTAGAGTTTTGACAGGGTCGTATTCGACCCTCTCCATGTATAGGGACATGCCTGAATTTGGGCCTATCCTTGTACATGTACAGGGCCAAATATGGCTCTGTCCTTGTACAAGGACAGGCTCGAAATCAGGCATGTTTCTGTGCATGGAAATAACCATATTCATCCATGTCCATGTATAGGGAGAGGCCCGAATTCAGGCCTGTCCCTATACATGGACATAGCCATATTCGGCCTTATCCATTTCGAGACACGGTCCTGAAAACTGATAGTTCAAATTACACTTCATTAAAACATGATATGTGTTATTTTTCACTGTTTATCATGTTTTCATTTAAACTGATAGTTCAAATTACACTTCATGTTTTAATTATTATGAGTATGACAATTTGAACTATTATAAAATGAATAACTAAAAAGGAAAAAAATGAAATGAACAAGAGTTATGAAGAGTTATTAAACTTGATACTTGTTTTAATTTTTTAGTAAACTTAAACTTGATACGTGTTTTAATATTTTAGTAAACTTGATATGTGTTTTAATTTTTTAGAGTTATGAAGAGTTAGGAAAAAAATGAAATGAACAAGAGTTATGAAGAGTTATTAAACTTGATACATGTTTTGATGAGTGTTTTAATATTTTAGTTTTAGTTTTAGTTTTAATATTCTTTTTAGTTTTAGTTTTAGTTTTATTTTTCGTTTGAATAGTTTAGTTTTAATTTTTGCAAATTTAGAGTTTTGACGGGGCCTTATTTGGCCCTGTCCATGTACATGGACATGCACGAATTTTGGGCCTGCCCCTGTACATGGACATGTTCGAATACGGCTCTGTCCTTGTACAGGGACATACTCGAAATTAGGTATGTCCCTGTACATGGACAGAGCCATATTCGGCCCTATCCATTTACAGACATAGTCCTGAAAACTGATAGTTCAAATTACACTTCATTAAAACATGATATGTGTTATTTTTCACTATTTATCATGTTTTCATTTAAACTGATAGTTCAAATTACACTTCAAGTTTTAATTATTATGAGTATGACAATTTGAACTATTTTAAAATGAACTATTATGAGTATGGCAATTTGAACTATTATAAAATGAATAATTCAAAAGGAAAAAAATGAAATGAACAAGAGTTATGAAGAGTTATTAAACTTGATACGTGTTGGTTATCCCTTATTTAAACATGAATATTTGCACCCTCCCTTTTCAATATATGTATTTTTTGTAAATTTTAATGACAAAAATCAGCAAGCTAAAGTTTCTGTCAAACACTTAGCAACCTAGAGATAACTGTCTTACATGAACTTCCGAAATGTCCCAAACCCATATTCAGAAATTCCCATAAGCAGAAATACACATTGCTAAGAAAATATGCAACGAAAACAAACACAATGGACAACAACCCATAAAACTCAGAAATTTAGGCAAATGCCAGGGAAAACCCCAATGTGGGGAAACCCAATGTGTGTGTGTGTGTGTGTGTGTGTGTGTGTGTGTGTGTGTGTTAGAGAGAGAGAGAGAGAGAGAGATATTATTATTCAGCTTCATAAAAGTACATAACAACAATAATAACACTTTTCCAGCCAAGAGAAAAACCACTTACAACACAAAAAACAATCCCCCACAAATCTACCTTGAAAACCGCGCCACATTCCATACAACTGTATGGATTTGTTGAATATTGGAACCTCGAAATTCATGCCACAACAGGTAGTTGTACCTTGCCTCCTCTACTTTCGACCTCCTTCAAAAAATTCTTCAAGGGCTGCCTCCAAAATTGTGCCCACTCTTGCCTCAGTTTTCGTGCCTCAAATCTGTTGTTGTACGACCTGTATGGATTCATACAGTACGACCTGTCCCAACAAATAACACTGCAACAAATCAAAACATAAAATGCCTCCTTGGGATTTGTGCCCTAGCTCTCTTGGGAATCATGCTCTTCTTGTTGTTATCTTTCCTCTGTCAAGCTTACTCAGAAATCTCTCATGCTCCTCCTCTCAATGTCTTCCTCTTGTGTCTTGCACACTACCCAGTGCATTCTTTTATAAATCTGAAAATGACATTTTCCCTCCAAAGTGTCTTTTCACCTTCCCCAACCCTAAATCCAAAGGCCAAGATTAGATCTTGCCTTTTTCAAGATCAAGGGTCATGATCCATTCCCTCCAAAATGAATCACTTAAAATATTAAAGTGATTTCACTTTATTACATAAGTGTACTTTATGAAATAAAGTCACTTTATTACATAAGTGTACTTTATGAAATAAAGTCATTTTATTACATAAGTGTACTTTATGAAATAAAGTCACTTTACAATTAGAAGGTACACTTTATTAAAAATTCACTTTAATAAAATAACCACTTTAAAACAACTTTATAAAAAACTCATTACAAAGTTAAGTGTCTGGTAGTGTAAACATAAGGTTACATTCGCATTCAAGACAAAATATGCGGAGTACCTCTCGAGTTAAAAATCCAACACTCCCTCTTAGCGAGGGAAGTACTCGTTGCCATCACTATCATCTGGTTCCATCACACCATGCTATGTAGGAGCTCCCTCTGAATCTGGAGCCATCCTCAACACCTACACATAACTTGAACTAGAAGATCTTCTCTTGGAAACAACATGGAACCCTGAGCTCATTTCATCTTGAGAATTAGTTCGATCAACCTTGTTGAGCCTCCTGTCAGTGCTCAGAAGAGACTCACTCTCTTCTCTTGGAATGCGAGACTGAATCCTTGGCGCCACCATAGTCTCAGGAGTCTCCTCATGCTCCTCATCTAACATTGAATCATACACCGAAGGTTGTCCTCTCAACATATACAACCTGTCCACCCGGTTACCGATTAGTTGCAGCTCCACCAGGTCCACTCCCTCCTTGTAGATAAAGACATGTTCCCTCTTGAAAAATATGCAATATTCTACATCCTCCAAGGCTGAGACTGAGAGAAAGTTAACCCTCAACCCTGGAGCAAAGAGAACTCCATCAAGCTCAAAGAGTCGCCCAAACTCAAGTTGGAATCTAACACTCCCAACTCCACGTACAACTCTCGCCATACCACCTTAATTTACCACCTGTTGGTCAGGACCAGTCTCTATGATACTAAGGAATACTTGCCAGATTCCCGTCATGTGGCAAGAGGATCCATTATCCACAATCCATCTGATATCACCTCCAAATCCTCCGCTGTCGACACTGGAAACTAGGGTCACCAAAGAAAATTCCATGTCGTACTTTGAAGCAAAGTCCTCCATGGTTGTTGTAGTAGTTGTCTTAGGCCCTTTTGGTTCCTTCTTATTCTTCTTCCTCTCGGGACAACGAGAGGTAAGGTGCTCCAACTGGTTACAACAATATCATCTAAATTTACTCAAGTCCCTTCCAAAACTTCCTTTCTTCTTTCTCTTTGCAGTAAGAGCCACATTTTCATCAAATCCATCTGTCTTATGTTCATTTCTCTGAGATATTTCCTAGATCTCCTCCTGAGTGAAATCATCCCACAGTCTGCTCCAATCTAGTAGATTCTCACATCCCACCACACACTTCACGAAGACTTCTCATTTTTTGGTGAAGCAATTTAAGGCTATCCTCACCAACTCAGAATCTTTTATGACCTCTCCAACAACAACCAACTCATATTTTATTTGAGCTACCTGGGTAAGATAAGAAGAGACACTCTCCTCCTTACCCATCTTGGTATCATGTAGCTTAGCCTTCAAGGCCATCTTCCGGTTCTCATTCTTCACCTCAAACAAGTTCTTAAGTGCATCCCACATCTCTTTGGCAGTATTTTTCTCAGCCAAGTGTGGGATAATGTGATCCTTCACCCCATCCAGAATAATCCTCTGAGCCTTGGCTTCCTTGAACTCATGCAATTTCAAAGCAACAGGATCTGTTGCGGGAGCTTCCCCAAAAGAGTTGACATAGTTATAAATCTCGTTCTCCTTGAGAACAACTGACAATCGGACCTTCCACTACAAATAGTTGGAAATGTCATCCAACCGATCCTCAAATCTAATGATTGTAGCCATATTCCCTGTCACAACTCAAGGAAAACAATCACAACTTTTCCCTCTTCAACTTTGCACAAAAATCACACTACCCACTGTCACTCAGAGCCCAAGCTCTGATACCATGTAGATTTTAATGACAAAAATCAACAAGCTAAAATTTTTGTCAAACACTTAGCAACCTAGAGATAACTATCTTATATGAACTTCCGAAATGTCCCAAACCCATATTCATAAATTACCATAAGAAAAAATACACATTGCTAAATAAATATGCAGTGGAAATAAACACATTGGCAAACAACCCATAAAAACCAAAAATTTAGGGAAAGATCAGGGAAAACCCAATGTGAGAGAGAGAGAGAGAGAGAGAGAGAGAGAGAGGGAGAGAGATCTTATTATTGAGCTTTAGGAAAGTACATAACAACAACAATAACACTTTTCTAGCCAAGAGAAAAACCACTTACAACACAAAAACAGTCCCCCAAAAATCTACCTTGAAAATTGTGCCACAGCCCGTACATCTGTATGAATTTTCTGAATATTGGCACCTCGAAATTCATGCCACAATAGAAATTTGTACCTTGCCTCCTATACGACCGACTTCCTTCAGAAATTCTTCAAGGTCTGCCTCGAAAATTGTGCCCACTCTTGCCTCGGTTTTCATGCCTCAAATCCGTTGTTGTACGACCTATATGGATCCGTACAGTACGACCTGTCCCAACAAATAACACTGCAACAAATCAAAACAAAAAATGCCTCCTTGGGATTTTCACCCTACCTCTCTTGAGAATCGTGTTCTTCTTGCTGTGCTCTTTCTTCTCTCAAGCTTACTCAAAAATCTCTCATGCTCCTCCTCTCAATGTCTTCCTCTTGTGTCTTGCACACTACCCAATGCATTATTTTATAAATCTGAAAATGACATTTTCCCTCCAAAGTGTCTTTTCACCTTCCCCAAACCTAAATCCAAAGGCCAAGATTAGATCTTGCCTTTTTCAAGATCAAGAGTCATGATCCATTCCCTAAAAAATGAATCACTTAAAATATTAAAGTGATTTCACTTTATTACATAAGTGTACTTTATGAAATAAAGTCACTTTAAAATTAGAAGGTACACTTTATTAAAAAGTCATTTTAATAAAAGAACCACTTTAAAACAACTTTATAAAAAACCCATTACAAAGTTAAGTGCCTGGTAGTGTAAACATTAGGTTACATCCGCATTCAAGACAAAATATGCAAAGTACCTCTTGAACTAAAAAGCTAACATTTTTTATAGTTTGAAATATCATAAAATTTTCTTTTAAGCTTATATTGAGGAGTTTACATTTATATATGTATTTTTTTATAGTTTGAAATCTCATAACTTTTGCTTTTAAGCTTATATTGAGGAGTTTACATTTACAATTGCAACATTGTTTTCTACCTTTTTGTCATTAGCTTTGTTTTCTACATTGTTGGAAAGCATAAGCAAAAGGATTGAGGAACTAGAATTGAATCTCAATTTTATTTATTAATCATTACATAGTCTCCAATACTTATGGGATTAGATACATGTATAAACACTAGTATCTAGTTATCCTTACAAAGGTGTAATAATGTCGATTATTATGAAGATTATGGAAAGAGCTATACACTATCATTACCATACCTTATATGTGCTATACTTTATACAAGTGATTACACTGATGTTTACATTACGTCATTGTGTAAGATCCATATACATTGATTACACATGTTACAAGGGTTGTACAACTCAACTTATACTACAATGTAAGCAGTAACAATGGGACCTGATCTAGTTATACAATGCTTATAACTTATAAGGCATACATGTTACAAAGAGTCATCATGTTTACTATGAGGTAATAAGCTTCAAAGTATCCTATAGATATAGCTTATACTTTTACTGAGCTTCATGCTTATTACAGATAATGTTATGTTTGATCAATAGTTACAACACATATTCACTAAAATTACTAGAATACTATAACTAAGCTATGTAGCAGGGTAACCTTTGTAATGGGAATAAAACACATGGTATAAGTATTGATCAGTGTTGGAAAGTGATATCTCTAATCTATAGTAATCATGATGGTTAAGTAAGAGTCATATCACACGTTATTAAAGTAATAAATGAATACATGTAATTAAGTCCATACCTCTTGTTCAACTTAATCTAAGCTCCTTATTGGAACAAAACCTGTAAGCTTGATTAGGTTATATGCCTAAGATTTACATAACTCTGATTACTCCAACTCCATGGGAATCATACTACCTCAATGATCTTACTAGTATGACCTTAATTAGGTTACGTACTAATAGGGTATCAAAGCTTATAGTACTCGTTATCCAAGTAATCATAGCTATCAATTATGGTAGTACTATTACTAATCAAGAAGGGCATGTAGATTACCTAGCATGTTAACATAATGTGATCTGAGTAGAAGGTTACTACTATACAAATATGAACATAAGGTATGAGCTTTACCCTATAGATATGATATGACTATCATCTTAACTAATGAACAATACTGAGTATTCATAATAAAAAAGACCCTTTATCTAACTAGCAAAGAACTCTATTATGGAGATACAATTACCCCATGAGCACTAATGATACTTGTACCTTATGTAAGATTATAACATCTAATATGATAGCATGGGTTTCAACTTCCATTACTCATACTTGTTATACTATGAGTTTTCAGATAACTCCATAACTATGTCCTTACTACTATGATATTAGTATTAACCTAAGTAATCAATGTAGAATGAGCTTGAATGTTACTCTTATCAGTATTAACACCATTTCTTTAACTCTTACTATCATACAAGAGCTATGATAAATGAGCACACTATCTCTAAGAAGTAAAGAGCAAACACACTTATTGTATAGATACAACATAGAACACTAGTAACAATGAGCCTACACAAAATAGAGATCCATGTAATTTACATAATAAGTGGAATCATTACACTAAGTATAGTTAGTTATGAATCTGTAATCAATACCTTTTGTTACAATGTTTACGTAATAAAGCATGCTAGGATTCATCATAAATACTTACACTACTTAATGTAATCTACGTTTCCTATTGAATATGTAGTTACTTATGATCCACTATTACAAGACTAGCTTATACATGGTGTTCAAAGCTGCATAGATAGTGATATACCTTTTTTTCAATAACTTGAATCATATTACTATGAGTAACCCATTACAAACATCAACTAGCTTATATGGGTTACTACTAGTTATGCAACAACTTGCTTAACCTCTATACATTAGCTATGGTGATCTATTACCCTTTGTATTTACACTAATATGGCACTGATACTAGTTACAGATTGCATGGTATTCTCTCTGCCATTTCTTTCTAGTAATACTCTATTTCATGATAACATGTATCTAATTATGGTAAGTATGTCTATTGCTAATCAGTGTACCTATGATATCCCATTTAGTTAGTACGAGATAAGATTAATACCACAACATGTATTGATTATGGTAAATAGGTAACATGATATCACCTTGTTGAACCTTAAGCTAAGTTGTTCCTATATTATTGATATCATAGTAATGGAATGGATCTATTCCCCTTGTATTACATGTTAAGATATTGCCTTTAGCTCTTATTATATACTTCCCTTTGTAGTTAACAATCACGTTGTTTGATTGTATTTCCTATGTTATAACTCATACAACAACCTTTAACTGTAACTGGACAAATAGGGCAGAGGTTAGTAGTATACCTATTCAATGGACTTACTTCCATATAGTGATCATTGTTCTAGTACCAGGATGAGAGTCACAATATGGAATGTTATGGAATTAATGGGAAACAATATCACTGGCTACTACAGAATGAGAGATTCAAACCAGTGTAATCAGTTGTTCATAATCAGATAAATTAGACTCATATCAGTAAGTTGTACTCATAGTTAGTGTTGTACTAATCCAAGTAATGACAATCAATGGAGCTCATCCTATACAATGTGTGTAATAAGATAATCACTATCATAAGTAGTACCAATACACTAGCTCTATGTGATGGATATGTGATCAAAATAGTAGTAGTGATCTTGTATTACTAATAGTTTAATGAACACTAGCTTTGTGTTAATTATGTTGTGAGTATTGCTTATTTTGTGCTATTACATATTGTATAAGTAGTAACATGTAGATATCTGTAACATTTCTCTCTTGCGTGCACTGAGAAGACTTATTCTTTGAAGACACTTGCGTGCAAGTGATCCAGGTCATTATACTATTGGTTGTTTTGATTATGATTATGAGATATTGTGGATTTGATGATATGTTATTTTTGTTGTATTTACATCGACATGTGCTATTGACTAGGTTCTCCTGAGTGTGCAGGACTCTGGACGTTAGAGGATGCGAGGCATCGATGAAACTCCTTGGACTCTAGATTGAGTAAGGGAGTGGATTGTTAGGGTTTGAATGTTGTTGATGTGACATATGTACATATGATTGGATATTATGATGTTGAGTGTTATCGCTGACATGTTTCGCTGATGGATGCAGGCTGACGATAGCTTGCCGACCATACTCACATTTGGAGTAAAGGGGTCACACACGACAACCAAAGACATTGAGGGAGAGGTGTGGTAGCAGCCCTGCCACAACCTACTAGCACTCCTGTCGTGGCTCGAACTGTAGGTTAATGATTACCTAGTTTGAGATATCCACGATGTCGTGAGGGCAGATCGTGACAATCACTCACAATGATTCTAAGGGGCACACAATAAGGCAAGGTCCTTATTTCTTAGAGGCCCTTAGTCTCCCACAAGATCATCTGACGGAGTATTGACTCCAGGGGTTTGACGTCTACCAAATTCAGTCAAGAGGCGTGTGGCACCCTTGGATCACGTAGTGCGCCTTGAAGGGCACATCGCACAAATAAAACAGAAAGAGGCGAGTGGCACCCTTGGAGAACATAGTGCGTCTTGAAGGGCACATCATGGTTTTAACTCGGGTAAGTTAATAAACCTAACACCTAGAAAACTATGCCTCCTTAGGACATGGTTGACTTTAAAATGAAAGATGTGATAAGTAAAGTTTGATAACAAATTTTTCCCTTAAGAAATGTCGCCAAGCGTAGTGAATCAAAAACCTAGGTCTGAGTAGAATCTTTGAACTAAAAAAAACTAATTAGACCTGTAACAAGAAGGGGGGTGAGAAATTCAAACTTTAATTATTAAAGTAAAAATTATAATGGAGGATTAAATGTATTAAAAGGGTAAATGGTTGTTTTTGTCTACACTTGCTAAATTTGATTTTTGGTTAAAAAGAAAAAGGGGGAAACTTAAAGAAAATGGGAAACTTAAAGAAAAAGGGAAATGTCTAACTTAGTAAGGAATATAGCCTTTGGAACTTTTTATTTATGAACTCAACTAGGATTTAAGTAAGGCGTAAGTCATTTAAGAATTGTAAGGGAATAATGGGACATCGAGGAATGTTTTTAGGAACGCTTTTAGGTGGGTGAGAAAAATAGGAAAATTTAATTAATTAGTTAATTGATTTTTCGATGCAACTAAGGGATTGGGTGACATGTGTATGGGGGAGGTTTATCCTAATTTAAATTTACTAAAAAGAATCTAATGAGGGTTTGGGAAACTTTTCACTATGAAAAGTTCTATAAAAAGGATGGTTGGGGAGGAGTATGAATCACATCTGGCTTGCGTAACGTTACGTTGCCAAAATTTTATCTTGACTGAGTTTCTCTTGTGGGAGTTGGGATACCCATCTCGGGTAATGAGTGGTAGTTCGACCTTGCGAGGCGAGCTGGGAACTAGCATTCCCTGGTATTGTGTGAGTGGCCCCTTTGCGGATAAGGGGGCTCAGGGGGAAGAGGAGTACCCCTAGCGTTGGCTGGGAGGTACCAGTGAGGTCTTGATAGTTGGAAAGCGAGAGATGGACAAAACACACACGTGGGACAATGACATCGAGTTCTTCTCCTTCGGGTTCGGTACATATGTGTAATTTACATTTTATTTTGGTCAACTTTCTGTATATGAATGTTAATAATGATGAAGATGGTAGTGAATTATTGACACTCAATTGAAATCTATTGAGATAATTGTTGCAAGAATTAAAAATTGTTCAGTTAGTAAGAATGGTTTAGTTGATTGCTTGATTACGCTCCTTGCTTCTCTGGATATCCCTCCATTCCCAACCTGACCCCCTTCCTCTATCCAGTTGATTTGGTCTGTGTGGTTTTTTTTAGTTGCGTTATTTTTAATATCTCTTATGCCTTGAAGTTGTGACGAATCCAATGCTAGGCTTAACCCAAGCTTCACTTCGCCATATTTTTTTTTTTCTAAACTCAATCTAACCAGACCAAGAGTTATTGAGTGGCCTGATTAATAACCCTTGAAGATGTTTTTACTTTCTGATTATTCAATGAAATCCCAATGCCCTTGTGATCCAAGTCTTGTTATATCCTTTGGTTGGGATTGGTCGTTACCAGATGATTGGGATCTTATTGGCTTGCTTACCTAGGTCTGCGTTTCTCTTTTCTCCTGGAGCCTATAGCCTACTCCTTGTATAGGCGATGGTTACTTCACAGTCCCTTTCTGTTGCTTGTACAAATAAATGATGTTGAAATTGTAGCTTACCTAGTTAAAGATAACCTGTGAACGATCACCCATTTCAAGTGGTTCATGACGATGTTAGCTTGCTCTTAATTACTGATACAAACTAACCAGAGGCATGTCTGAGTGTTTTTCCTCTGGCAGCTTTCAACCAGAACCTCAGTCTTGTTGCAACCTTCCTAGTCCTCTCCAGCGCCTTCCCTGCTGCACAAATCGTCCAGTGCAACCAGTTCTCTCGAGTTTGAGACCCGCAGTTGCTTGTTGCCACTTCATTCATGACCTTTATGCACAGTAAGTTACTGTTACAACTCCTTTATTTTTAACCATGGGAGGCATCGCTTTCAAATTCCTGAACAGGAAATTCGACGCGTTCTTTCATCCATGTGCGGCAATAATTACAACGTGTTCTCCTTTCTTAGTCTTTTAATCTTCTCATTATCGTTCAACACATAGTTCTATGAATTTCACAAATGACTTGTTTGAACTTGATTGTTTAGCATCTTGAAATCAATACAACGAAGACTCCAGTATAATTCAGAGTTTTATGGATTTCAATTTATTGACTGTGTTACTTTTATTATTTTTCTGGAATTATTGTTTTAGGACTGGTGTTTTAAGTAAGTAGGAGACTTACCCCTTTTTCATGTCGCCCTTGTTGTTGCCTCAATGATTTGGTCGTTGCTTCTCTACATTTCCTACCTTCCATTACACTCTGACTTTTCCGGTGGTTCCCTATCCGTGGAAAGTTTTCATTTTCCATTATGAACATAATGGTTGTAATCCGTTGCCTGTAATAGTTATAAGCGTTTTCAAAACCTTGCATTAATTTAATAACAAGAGATTTAAGGCTTTAGTTTATATACATTGGTCATGGCAATGACATTAATTGAAATTTATGATTCCTGGCGGAAGCGAATATGGCAATAGATTACACCGCAGTAAATGCATTGCCTTATAACAGTATGAATTTCGTCTAGATTATAACACTAAAATAAAGGGTAAGAGGAATGGATAGTGACGGTTTTTACTGCTTTATAATTTTTGTTAATTGTTTTGAATAGCGCATTAAATTATAAAATAGAAAAAATGGAAGCATCGATCGAAACAGTGTTAAATTCTTATAATAGTTGGTAAATTGTTTAACAACACATTACTTTGAGAACATGGGGATTGGCGAGTTATTATAATTACTTTTTTACAGTTTGATTGTTTTAGAACAACTCAGTATTGTAGGATCATGTGAATGGCAATATAGTTATATTTTATTTTTAATAGATGATGGTTTTAGGAAAGTGCACTATTTTAAGAACACGTGGAAGGAAGTATATTAAGTGCTTATAATGGTTTTTGAATGGTTTTATAAAGGCGTTAAGTTGAAGAGCATGGGAATGACAAGGGAGGTTATAGTTGTTTTAATGGAATTTCTAATTGTTTTAATAACTGACATTAAGTAAGGGACATGTTGAATTTGAATAAAGTTGAATTGACATGACAGTGATGGTCCTTGTCCAATTGTTTGTTACTATCCATATGTTAATGTAATCCTTGTATGTTGATTTTTAAAATGATGTTTTAATAATTGTAAGATACTTTAGTTCTTTTTAATGTTTTAAGGGGTTGTACTTTAAAAATAAAGTAGGGAAGCATGGTTATATGTTAGATAATAATTTATTAATGTTAAATAATAAATTGTTAAATTATAAGATATTTCATTTCTTGTAATGTTTTAAAGGGTTGTATTTTAAAAAGGGAAAGTAGGGAAGCATTGCTATATTTTAAAAAGAAAGTAGGGAGTATTGTTATATGATTTTAACATTAGATTGAGGTTGGATACAACATGTTGAAATAGTCTTATGATGGTAAAATGTTAATGAGATACATATAGATTGTTGTGCAAATCTAAACCTGTATTGAAGGTAGTTACCTTGTGCCTTGTTAGCTCTATTATTTGGAGTGCTCTCATTTATAAATTTCATAATAGGTATGACAGTTAAGTTTTGGACTTCTGGCGCTTGGTCTTTGCATCATGATTTAAATGTTTATGATTGTTTAAGTTTGCACCTTAGTTACTATTGTGCTTGTCGCATTGTGGCGACATGATTCCTTATGATGGGATCAATGCACGTGTTGATCGATGAGTGCGTATGATAACCTGGCTTTGGGTCATGCGCTTCCCGATGAGGATGATGTTGTTTATTGAATTTGATGTTTTGTAAATTGTACTGTAATGTTTTAATGTGATTTTGTTTCTCGCTTGCTGTGAAGGTTCTAGTTACTTGTGTCGCTTGATGTTGGTTGCGTCTAGATGATCTTGATGTTGTCATTTATCTTAGTAGGCTTGGACTTGCTTGTGTCGGGAGGGATGTAGACACCTCCTTGTTCCTTAGAATAGTCGCCAGACTTGAGACCTTAAAAGGTCAAAATCGATGGGAACCTGGGCTTGAGCATCGCTTATGTGTCCTTGAAGTCCTAACCATTGCAGGGTAGGACGAGTAGGTGGTCGTTTTTATTCCTTGCTTGATTGAATGTTCATTGTTGCTTCAAGCTTCTTGATGTGCTAGTATGACAGGTCGTTATGTTTATGTGTTGCATGAATTGAGTTCGTTATGTTCATCATTGAGTTGTGATGCTTGATTGTATTAATGACGTTACCTTCCTTGTGCTTCAAAAAGAAATATTGTACTTGTTTTGTGTCACTTGTTTTCATAACGACAAGGTTCGTTACATATGGTATCAGAGGTGGTTTGACCCACGACTTGGGATCACTGCTTCTTCCTTTGATTAGATATTTGATTATAATATCACTAATTAAATTGATGTGTATTCGTGCAGGTAATCATGGTTAGAGGATGCTGCAGAGGAAGATGATGGGGTGCTAGGGGAGGAGGCGCGATGCCTCCGGTAGTGTCCACGCTTGTTGTCATATGGATAGGTGATCAAAATAGTAGTAGTGATCCCGTATTACTAATACTTTAATGAACACTAACTTTGTGTTAATTACATTATGAGTATTGCTTATTATGTGCTATTACATATGGTATAAGTAGTAACATGTAGATATCGAGCTTAAAGTAGAGATTACTTCATAGTTACCCATCATGTAATGGTTCCAAAAACTGTAAGTAAGAATATGGTGTTAGTTATGTGACAGTGGAATCAGTCTAATATATATATATAATTCCTAGGAACTGTATCTACTACTAGTGCTGCTGTAGGATTTATGTCTTGACCTATTGGAATTATAACTAGATAGGATGCTACATAGACAACTTCTAGATCTTTGCTTGGAGATCAAATTGACACGACCACCTAACCATTTCAAGATTGTTATTCACCTTGGCCTCAACATCTATAATAGTAAGCATAGATAATCCCATTGAAAGGTTGTACTAGACATGTTTACAGAATTAGTGCTAGAGTGGCTTAATGATATAATTACACTTGACCATATTCTACATGCCATAACGTCCTTGACAGGGCCCATCCATGTCCATGTACAGACACAGGCCCGAATTCGGGCCTGTCCCTGTACACAGAAATAACCATATTCGGCCTTGTCCATGTACAAGGACAAGTCCAGATCATTTAATGACCAAATAATTCACTATTTAATACTTGTCCACATGAATTTGGAACAAAAATATTTTACTGCATTTAATATCAAAAGACAACAATACGTATAGTAGAAAAAATTGCTAAATCATGCCAACTGATATAACAACAACAAATATATTCATTGGAATTGATTATGGACCTGTTAAATCTATTACAATGGAAGTAAAACTCATCAAACACAAACTGACCTATACTTTATTGCTGACATGTAATACCCTTGCTGTAGGTGTCCAAGAATATGCAACAAGAAATGTGTTGGAATGGTCCCTTTTTAGACAACATGTAAAGACACTTGTGAGACCTGTGTACAAACAATGATATCTAAATTGATACACAATTATGAGTTATTTCATTCATTAATCATCTCAAATAGTTTGCAGACAATCTTTATATATCATTATATGGCTATTATGGTACCCAAGACAGAGGTTATATGTCTGTTATTTTCAATGTATAACATGAGAAAGATCCTCCCAGCAACTTCGTAGTCTGAAATACCAGCTGTTGTTAATCCAACCAACATATTTGCAATGTGAAAATGCATACTAGTGTCCCTTATCTTTTAGAATATGATGATTTAGGCATTGTCCTTGGCATCTAAAGGTCCTTCCAGTCTACATGTTGAACCCAACCTCTCTGTCTTTTAAATTTGGAGTTGAAATGATGAATTTGTGGCTGAGAAAAAAAAGTTACCAATGCCAAACCCACAGTCTGCTGATAAGAGAGGGATGACCCTCACAAACCCATGAGATGCTGAGAAAAGAGAGGTACAACCTACTGATAGGTGGTTCAACGTCCTTCTTTAACCCCCATAACTTGTAAATTCGGGCCTATCCTTGTACATGGACAGGGACATGCCCGAACCTCCTATAAATTAATAATTTATGAACACAATAAGATGCAAACACAATAGAGTAAAAACACAAACACAACAACACCTAGACCATATAATATAGAGAATTAGAGGTATCATATGTTTATTGGATTGGATGACAGGGCCAGATTCGGCCTTGTTCATGTACAGGGACATGCTCGTATTCGGGCCTGTCCCTAGACGTAGATAGGGTAATTTTTGGCCCTGTCCATGTACATGGATAGGCTCAAATTTGGGCCTGTCCCTATACATGGACAGGCCCAAACCTCCTATAAATTAATAATATATGAACACAATAGGATGAAGACACAATAGAGTAAAAACAAAGACACAACAACACCTAGATCATATCAGACATAGACAAGTAGAGGTATAATATGTTTATCGGATGGGATGACATGGCCGAATTTGGACCTGTCCATGTACAGGGACGTGATTGATTTTGAGCTTGTCCCATTATTGAGAACAACAGATGTATAAACTAAATAACATCCAAAGAAGAGCATGATCACATTATTGATATTCCTTTGGTTTTTTGGTTTATTTGTTTTTGGTTAAGTACTGAGTTGAGATATTGTGTGATTTTTTTCTCTCCCGGGATGGTCCATGAGACCTAGGAGTAGTTAAAAATAACATGATCACATTATTGATCTTCCCTGTATGCTAGGATGATAAAAGCTTATAAGTAAATAACGTGAGAATCATGTGGACATTTTTCCATTCAAGAAGAACTTGATTGTTGACTTTGTCTTGAAATCACCCTTGCTTGACTTACGCTCCCTTTGATTGTTGTGTGGGTTTTTGGTTTTGTGCTTTACCTAAAGAAATTTAGCCTCCTTGAATTTGGAAGAATTTAATTGTTGACTTTGTGTTGAAACTACCCTTGCTTGAGTTATGCCCCCCTTAATTGTTGTGTGGGTTTTTGGTTTTGTTCTTTTCTTTTTCCTAAAGAAAGTTGATTGCCTTGACTTTGGATCCCTTCTCTTGACTTATTTAATTATTTAATTGTGTGGTTACGACCCCTCTTCTTGGTCTTTTCCATCTTGCTGGAGATCTCTTCTTGGTTATTGTTTGGGGATTCTGGTTCTACTTGCTGATGTTTCCCTCCTCATTTTTTTGCTTGTGTCGTCCTCTTTATCTCCTTGCTAATGCCACCTTGAGTATGTTGTCATTCTCTTATATTGTTGGTGCCACCTATGTAGTTTGTTGGTTAGTCTATTAATATTTTACCCTAAAATTTCTCCTTGGTAATTTGTTCCATGTGTCACGATGAGATCTGCCCCGAGGGTTTGATCAATGATCCCTTGAAGATTTTTCTGGGAATATATCTAAGAGGATAGTAGTTCAATATGTATCATGTGATATTGTTTCTTGTTTTAGTTTTAAGTAAATGTTTTGTCAGTGTTTTTTTTGTCAATGATTGTAAAAAATATAGTTGTTCTAGTTTTTTCAATATATGTCTGTGATTCTTTGAAGTTGTTATAAATGCTTAAATGCTTTTGTTATAAATTTAGTATTCTCATTTAATGTTTCTATAACTTATGAAATTTCATATTCATGAATTTTCAAAGGATATATATTGAGGTTAGATGTCGAGACAAGAGTCTCCAAACATTCATCACAAACTATCTAGGCTATCCCAAGAAGGAAGAAGATGAACACCTTCTTCGACTGAGACTCTGAGTGACCAACAACAATATCGTCAGAGAAGATTATCAAACGAGTCTGTGAATAGATCAACTCGAGAATGTGCTTAAACAAGTGTTATAGATGCAACCTTCTTAGATAGGTTCCACATTGATACTCCTACACCTTAGAATGTAGGGAATACATCAGGACAAGAAAATATTTTTGGTAATTTTTTTATATTTTGGATATTGGTAATGTACACACACACACACATATAAGTTTT
>JZKD02S1647496.1:131371-150524 GCA_000966675.3 Picea glauca | reverse complement strand
TAAAATAAAGTCTGTAAACTCAGGACAAGTGGTGGCTAAAAGTATAAGGATAGACAACGATGTTGATATTAAATCCTCCCCTGCAAATAAAGAAGAAGATTTAGATACAATAAAAGAATGTTCAGTTAGCATTTATCCCATGGAATAAGTAGAAGAAGAATCATGTCATAAGATGGAAGCAAAAGTTTTGATGGCTGAGAAGTCAATCACCCAAATCAAGTTCTTGAACAACTCCATGACCCTGGATAAGATCTTGGATAGTTAGAGATCACCAAATGCCAAATCCGGTATTGGATACAACAAGGAAGAAATCAGTACTCCTAAGAAACCTGATACAGGTTCTTCATTTGTGAAAAAGAAAAGCAGGTATGAGAGTTGTTGTAGCAGTTTTATTTTGTGATTGAATATGGTCATAAAAGCCTTGGATTGTAGGCATCATGGAAGAAAAATGACATTGCAGTAATACAGATCGATGAGAATCAATGGGGAGATCCAAGGGTTGTTTAAAAAGTACAGGCTACAATTGCACAGTGTTCAAGTAGGACAACGACATTAGCAGCGAGAACATTCTGATGTACAAAATTATATACATGACATCCTATAGAGATAACAAGAGGAAAGACCTTGTCAGGGAAAGCTAACCTTTTAGGAACAAAGGAGGAGAACAGTTAGAAGTAGAGAGAGAACAATGATAGGGGGAGTCATCTAGTTATGAAAAGAAAAGGTTGATGAAGGAGTCCCAGTAAGAGAGGTGAGAAATATTGAGTATTCTACAGAGGATACAGTGGAAGCTGAAGATGAACAGGTCCAAGAATCAGAAGGAGAAGACACTGGTTTAGATACAAATATTCTGCAGGACTCAAATAAGAAAGTCCATCATGTCAGGGGGAGTTTTTTTTGGTTGAATATCTGATACCTCCTAAACATACTGCAACAGCTGAGGGCGAGCATGTTTTCTTTGACATTGATGTCAAAGGGGGAGAAAAGGAGTGGTCCAGACCGGATGCTACAGTTGGAGGTCCAAAAAGGTTAGCACAGTCGTTCAGGGTTGCCATCAATTCCAAAGGGGGAGATTGTTGGCATGTTTACAGGCAGAGCGTGCTTGTCATTGATGGCAAGAACAACAACAACGATGGTATGTCTACAGGCAAGAAAAACAACAACGATAGCATGCTTATAGCTATTGATGGAAAGAACAAAAACAATGATGGCATGTCTATAGGAAAGAACAATAGAAACGATATAATTCTTACAGTTATTGATGGCAAGAACAACAAGGATGATGGTATAGTTACATGCAAGAACAATAGAGACGTTGGCAGGTTTACAGTTGGCAGACAACAATGGAAAATAGGAAAGCAAGGAATATCAACAACGATGATGGCATAGACATCGATGGAAAATAAGAAAGCAAGGAATATCAACAATGATGATGGCATGGAAAGATCAGAAGTGTAACAATGAAGAGAAACAATGATCATTCGATCCCATTCAAAATTCTCGATGACCGTCAGATCTGAATCTAGACAAGAGGAGTGAAAAGATGGAGGACTGATCTTGGGTGTTAGATCCGAGCATGGGGTCCAACCATCGTTGGATCCAGGAGAACCTGCATGTTTTTTAAAGTGTTAGGAGAAGCGGGCTTACAAAATCCTGAAAACAGGAGGACCATCCATCTTCAGGCAGGACACGTGGTCACATATCAACATATCACTGATTATAAATTCAAAGGAAGGAGGTTCTCTAACCCCTCGAACTCGCGATATGCGAGATTGTGAAATGATCCTGGCCATTGAAGCCAGAGGACACATGGTGAGTGATTGGAATTTCCCTGACTGAAAGGTGAAAGGAAGGAGGTTCCATAACCTCTCGAAATCGGGAAATGCAAAATCGCGATATAATCTCAGCCGTTGGATCAAGGAAAAATCTGGATCGTCTATCCAAGAAGGATATGTGGAGAAAGTTCATCCTTTCTGTGACTGGAAAGTCAAAGGAACAAGGTTCCCTAACCTCTCGAACTCGCGATATGTGAAATCACGAAATAATCCTAGTCGTTGGATTAAGGACAAATCTAGGTCATCATATCTAGGAGGTAGATCATGAAAGACCACGTCAACAAGGATAGGTGACAACCTAGATCAGCAAAGACACATGGCATGATCAGACAACAAAAAGTGTCAAAATGATTCAACATTTTAGGAACCTGGAAATCACAATTCTGAGTGACACGTGGCAGCCACACGGATCACGACACATCATCGAGTGACGTCATTCCAAGAGTTTAGTTTCAGGAGTTTTAGTATCAACACTCCCCCAAAGTCCCGAAAGATGAAGTTCTAGGGTAGAGGATATTTGTTCGATCACCATGGATCGTGGACCGCTGATCTGAAGGGTGAAGCACTCAAATGATTAGTGAGTGGACATAGGTTGTGGTCACATTGTCGAGAGTTGGAGGAAGGTGCTAACAACCAACCTCTATTTCGGAGTTCGTGACATGGAGAGTTGAGATATGACAGGGGAAGGAGAGAGGCTGTTTGGAAGACACATGTTGGAAGGAGGTGAAGGCGGTAAATGGAGGAGGAAGCGGTAAGAGGTTTAGGAGGGGCCCATACAAAACTGCCTCATTCCGGACCCACCCCCTCCCGTTAAAGGAAGAAAGGCGGAGGGAGTCCAGAATCAAATCTCAACCATAGATCTAGACGTGCAAATCCTGGCTGCCTGAATCAACTTGTTGTTTATCGGAATGCCTCATCACAGGATTCCTGAAATCATGAGTTGCAAAAGCACTTTATGGATAAGCACTTGGTCACAACCGGTGGTCACGAGAAGGGAAGGAGCCAGTCCAGTTAAGCTCCTTTTCGGGGTTTCAGAGATTGCAACTTGGAGAGTCGAGATGCCTCACAACAGGAATTTGCGATATGTGAAATTGTGAAATGCATTTTTGATTAGGAATGTTGTCACATACAAAGTCACATTGTTGAAGGTTTAAGGGGAGAGCTAGCATGTAGCTAAGCTCCATTTTTGGAGATCGCAACTTGGAGTGTCGAGACCCTTTGACACAGGATTGTCGAAATGTGAATCACAAAAGCGCCTTCTGAACAGGCGTTTGGTCACCACCTAAGGACACATGTGAAAGGTACCAAAGGCATAAGGCTCTAGAGGTTCACACTGTAACTGCAAGAAACCTCTGATGGTTACTGTCAGAGGACTCGAAGAGACTTCAGGGTGATTTCCAGAATGAAGTGATTGCATCTGCCATAGAATTTGAGGAGTTGTAGGGTGACTGCCAGAGGGGATGAAGAGTCTTAGGATAACATCTAGTGATGATGAAGAGATTCGGTAACGACATAGAATATGAAGAGTCTCAACTACCAGAGAGGCTAAAGAATCTCAGCATAACAACCACTGATGATGAACTCATAGGTGACAGAACTGCCAGAGAAGATGAGGATTTTCTATGATGATCATGAGATGACTTGAGGTGAGAAAGGCATGTAGTACTGTGAGGGGATGTATTTGGATGTTGAGCTATGCGTGAGAAAGGAGGAGTTATAGTGAACAACCTGTGGGGTTGAACAATGTCACTTTAAAGAGCATGCAGAATCATTGTGCATAGAAGAGGTAGAAGATGCACAAAGAGAATAAAAATGCAACACAGAGAAGAGATTGTTGTGGTTGTGGTGGAATGGGATGCATGTGTGTAGAAGCATGATGTGCAGAAGCTGAAGTATAGAAGGAAGGAATAACATAGATGCATATCGGAAGAAGAAGAGAAAGCTGAGGTGGTGATGCAGAGACAAAGCAAAATATTAGAAATCTCAAGAGGATGCAAGCAAGAAAACACTGATGCAGACAAAGAAGGGTAGTGTAACATAATAGTGATGAGACTGGTAAGCCATTGATGAAAATTATATCACTGTAATAAGTTTCAGTAGAAAAGTTTTATAATCAGGGTGGTAGGGAGGTTCTAGGGAGGACTGTTGTCCTCAGAGGTTCAAGTGGGTGCTTGAACATAGGGAGTTGTAGCTTCCATCTAGTTTTAGCTAGAGAAACTAGGGTGGCATGGTGGTGCAAGGGAGAAAAAGTGTTCTCTATTATATAGGTTGGTTCCTGTGTGACTGGAAGTTGGTGCTTCCATACAGTTGGTGCTGGAACACTTAGGGAGTTGTTTCTTCCTTCTAGTGGGTTCTAGAGAAACCGGGGAGTAGGTGCTTCCTTCTAGTGGGTGCTAGAGAAACCAGGGAGTTGGTGCTTCCTTCTAGTAGGTGATAGAGAAAATAGAGAGTTGGTGCTCTCAGTAGGTTGTAGCTTGCAAAACAGAGGTTGTAGCCTCACAATGAGTTGGAGCTCATAAGTATGATAATGTACATAATGTAAATATTACTTATCATATAAAGAATAAGATTTTTTTACTTGTTATGGGTTTCCTTAGGAAATATCTGTCTCTGTGTATTTCATGTGTGTGAATGATGTTGAATGTTCTATTGTTTACTTCCCTGCATTATTTTGATTGTCATGAAGTGCTCTGTAAAGAGTTTAAAATGAGCATAATTGTTTAAGCTCGGTAACAACTGATTCACCCCCCCCTCTTAGTTGTCCAACACACTTCACTTTATTATTTACCTTCTAAAATCTCTTAAACCACTTTCCTTATTTTAGGGCTAACCCACTTCTAACCACTTGTCCACTTAGTAATTTCTCCATTAATTTATTTATTTAAATATTTTTTTTTGTATCCACTTTGACTTGTAGTACACTCATCACTTCACTTTATTATTTAAATAATTTCTTCTTTTCAATGACTTTGACTACTTTGACCTTTCGGGGCTTCCAGATGACTCATGAGGGTTCTCCAACTTCACATGGCCATAACTCTCTAATCGTGAGGAGTTATGTGACGTTCCACATACCACCAAAAATGACATGACATATACTATCCATATAGAAGAGCCTTACCTTAAAATATATTAAAAATCATACCATTATACATCAAACAAACTTGGGTCCATTACCCAAACCTTTGTGCTACCAGAATTCGCTACCGAACTTTCTTCAAGGATTGACATCAATGACAACCAAACCAAATAATCAACAAATGATAATTTTCAGCATTAATGACACAAGAAATCCCTATTAAAATTACAAAAGAACCAACAATAGGAAGTCTTATTTTTGTTACACAAGAACCTGTAGCAGGTCACAAAATATCACCATGTCATGAGTTAGGATTTACTGTTTTTTCTCCTGTTATAACATTGTTGTTGTTACTCTATTTTTTTTATATGACATGCATAAATTAATTTGTTTATATCTTGGGATATGTGCATCATATGGTCATAATTTTTGGTGAGGAGAAACAATAAAATAGGACAAGAATGCTTGCATAATTTCAAAGAAAAACAATTTTTTATTTGAGATAAAATGACTAGAGAAGCTTGCTACTACTCCTACGAAAATCTTGTTGCAACTCACCTATAGTAGCTTATTTTATTATATCTTGAGGTCCATCAACCAGATCATTTTGATTTTCTATGGACATATACATTAAATTTGGATAAACACAACCACCAAAAATCTCCTTAATTTGGAGTATCGTCTGCATGGAATAACAATTTTTTCAATCTGTTGCAACTCCCTGTGTAGGTTTGTTGGAGGTCCATCCGATTTGTTGTAAGTTTACTAAAAATGTTTTAGGATGCTAATGTTGATTTTGAAGGATGGTTCCTGACAACCCATAGCAAGCAATTCATTAAAGGAAAAATGAAAAAAAATGTTAACAACAAAGAAGGGTATATATTGGAAAAAGAGAAGTGTCCCTATAATTTGGCTAATGAATAGGTATTGGGTCGCATGCGGACATGTAACATTTTCAGTTTGGGGGACATGATAGGCTCCAAAAGTGGAATCCTTTTATACCATCGTTTCCCTACTTTTATCCCCTTTTCACTTACCTAGACCTTGTATCAATCCATTATTGTGCGAGATTTAGAGTTAATGTGTTTCCATTACATTTATTTAGTACTTTACATGAATTTATGATTAAACATTAGAAAAAGATCATATTTTGTTTATCTTTGAGTTAATTTGCAAAGATGATGTGCCATATAGGTTGTGAATATTGTGAGATCACCAGAAGATGTATTTTGGTTCCCATTGCTGCAAATATCTACTGCTGATTGTTGCAACTTTGGAGTGCTGCAACTTTGGCTCGAAAACTGTTGCAACTCTGGCTTGACAATTGCTACAATTTTGGAGTGTTGCAACACAACTAATCCAACACACCTGTTGCAACTCAGTTGCTACAACTCCCATGCAGTTGTTGTAACTTGCCAGGGAACTATTCTAAACTGCAACTCATTGTTGCAACTCCTTACAACAATGGTTGCAACTTGCCAAGGAACTATTATGCATTGCAAATCGTTGCTACAACTCCTTATAGCAGTTGTTTCAAATCGCTATGGAACTATTCTACATTGCAACGCATCCAAAGAAAAATGTTGCAATTGGAATCGTGAGTCAACACTGGAACTATGGGCCATTGAAACCATGAGCTGTGTTTTTAACATGGAGCCATTGCAACCATGGAGCCATTGGAACCATGAGCCATTGTCGAGGAACACTGAGTCAATAGTCCTCAACGACACTTTTTCGGTAAGCCTTTATCCAAAGCCTTCTTTTCACAAAGGTTACCTGGTGACTACACTGAGGGTGATTCCCTCATCCCTTTGATAATCCTTAAGAGGATATCTGGCGACTCCACTAACCTTTTCCAAGGTGCCACCTCACTCTCAATTTTTTGATATTTCCAAGTTATGGGATTATGGTGCCCTGGGAACAAGTGTATCCAAATATTTATTTCAAAAGTTTTCAAGGATACCCGCATTATTTTGATGTAAAATGGTTAAACAACTCTCCAATATTTAGAGGCCTCCCAATTACTCACATTGTATAATTCTTAAAGTATATAAGTGAGATAGAATTGGAAGGGGAGGATGTTCTGGTAAAATTGTTCATACTTTTGCTGCCATCCTTTTTGCAAGATTGGTTTAATGGTTGTAGCATAGATAGGGGTATATCATATTTAGTAGACCTCATCAGTAGGTTTATTGAGTTCGTCAAACCACAATGCCAGACATATGAATATGCCCTTCAAAATCTCACAGTATCTCTGGAGGACGAAGGATTTACAACTAAGATTGTGGGAGATCTCAGGGATGTGTGCCATACTCAATACCAAGAACCCTATGATATAGAAAGAGAGGTTAATGAAGAAATTTATCAACCCCTTGAAGAGGAACCAACTTTTTCCCATGATTCGATAGAATGCATTAAATATTTAACTAAAAAAATGAATTATGAGGATGAAGCACTAGTATTTTCTCCTTCGTCCGATGAAGCTCTCCAAGATCCTATCTCTCCTACACAAGACGAAGAGAATGAGGTGAGTCATTTTCCTTTCCAGGTTTTTGATGACACTTTGTTCTATGATTCAAAAGATGAAGAAGTAAAGGAACCCTTGGAAGAGCTAGGTCCTTCATTTTTTGATGAAGGAGAAAAGATGATTAAAGAGACGAGTATTGGGGATGATGTACTGGACCCTCCTACATTTGATGAAGTTATCCAAGCCTTTGACGCTCCTGCACAGGAAGAAGTAAGTAAAATAAGTTGTTTCCATTTCCAAGATTTTGATGATGCCATATTTTGTGATTTGGAAAGCAAAGAAGTGTTAGAGGAGCCCTTGGATGCTTTAATCCCTTTGTGTTATGATAAATATAATGACATGGTTAATAATATTGATGAGTTCATACATGTTAGAAGTCGTAAGTGGGATGTGATTGGTTCATATGAGGATCCCATTTATGATATGGAAGGATATCTTCGAATGTTTCTTTTACAACAATCAAATGATCTTCCTAATAATTTTGAAGTTTGGAAACAATATGATGATATAATTACAAAAAATTTCCAAGAACCCAAGGATGACCCAGTGCAATATTCTCTTGATGATTTTCGGTCACACCATGACGATTTTGATGAGTATTCCTTTAATAACTTGGATTTATTCTATGAAGAATATTATCAACCATCGTTGTTCTCAGATCTTGATAAAGGTGAGGACATTGCTTTCCCAAAGAAGGATAATTGTAACAAGGGTTTCCGACCTCCATCATTTACTTTGCCTCACAATGTCACTACGCATGTAGTTGGAAAATATGTCTCTTGTCTTGAGTTTTCGCTGAGGCAAAGCTTACTTTTATAATTCAAGGGTAGGTTGAATACCTAAAGAAGAAGTTTATTATCCCAGTCTTTCAACCTTCCATTAAGAAATTGTCAGTCATCCTCTAGGTTCTTACTAGTCCCTTCCTAGACCTCAGAATGTGAAGATGTCCAAGGTAGCCAACCTTCAGACTCTTTGAGTTAGTCTTTTGAACCTTTGTTTTTTAATGATTCCTTTCTGAGATGGATTGAGCACTTTCCTAAGAGTCTGACTTGGCATAAATTTTTCCCTCCCTCCCACCTCTAAGAGCTAGACTTTACGATTTCCGATGATACAATACATTTTCTAACTCATGTAATTTTTGTTTTTGACTTATCATTGTTTTGGTTTATGATGAAGCACATAGGAATTTATTATGAGATATTGCTAGGATGGTTTTATTGGTTATTTGAATACACCTAGCATTCAACCAACAGGTAAGTTAGGAATTTTCATCGGTTGTATATACCGTGTGCATATCATGCTAGTGTAGTGTAGCTTCATTTTGTATTCTTTCATTATGTATATATGCATGCTTACTTTTATTCCCCTATATCATATATGAGCGAGGGGTGATATCACCACCCTGAATATCACTTATCCATTTTATTGAGATCTCACATATACAGGTCATACCAGAGATGCTATGGTTCTCATGTTCTCTATGGTGAGCACATGTCCCCGAGTTGGAGCCAGATGTTATCCACTACCCTAGGGATAACTAAGGAGATCATGTCTCGAGGCCCATAGGTTGTAGACATGGAGTGCCGAGAGTCATATGACTTGAGCATGGCCCTGAAGGGCCCATCTTTTCTTCAGTGCATCCCATCTATCAGTAACAACAATATCCATCCCACCAGCTTGGTCCTGAAGTAGAAGTAAGTCTTACTCCATGAGGTAATGAGTTTGGGTATTATGGTATGTGTCACTCTGATTATTGAAGCACTTGAACATGTTTCATTGAATTCTCCTTCATTTCATAACATTTTCTTGGAAATTATGCACTTTAACTTGCTCATACCTGGGAGGGTGACATAGTGCCCTGATGAGTTGATATCCTTTTAGGACGGGTTTCCACTGGGTGGGTATATGAAAGGTCATCATCTATTCCCTCCATACTTACCACTTTCCATCATCACTCCTCTCATTTTCCCCTCTACCTTTGTTTTGGCATTGGGTTTACCACACTAGGAAGGGTTGTACCTTGCCTTTTAGGAAGAAGGGGCTAAAGGCCCAGAGGGTAAAAGTAACTGGAAAGATTTAAAATCCAAAATGAAACCTTTGAGATGCTTCTCCTAGGGATTCCAAAGAAAGTAGTAAAAGGATTCTTAGTAAGAAAAGGGAACCTGTAAGATAAATAAACACTCAAGGTATTAGCTGGTGGATGGGAGGTCTCATCATGAGCCAACCTATTAGGACCATGGGCATGTAGTGGTATGACGCTACCATCAATCTGGTCACCAAACTAGGGTAGTGCCTCTTGGTGGCATAGCCAAGAGAAAGGGGGTCTCATCACGAGCCAACCTTCTCATCTCTGTGAAATGCTTGTGGGTAATGTTGTCACCAAGATAGGACAATGTCCCTCAACTCTTCCCTTGAAGCACACAAGAAAAATAAATAAGACTAAGAATAAAAGGCATTGAATGGGCTAGGAAACAATTGCATCCATGATAAGGTGCAACTCACCCTCTACAGAGGCACCTACAGGAAATACCTACATTTCCCTATTATCATTGCACCCTATTCCCAAACACTTCCCATGCCACCTCACACACATTTACACTACCTATATTGGCTCTCACCTTGGAAACACCCCGAACTTAAGGAGGATTAGCCCAATAGGACATCTTGAGACCCTCTCTAAACTTGACTTGTTAAACTGCATAACATCTTTGAGCATTTTTTTGGGTAAACGGGGGTTTAATGCACATGTTTGGATAATTTGATTGTTAGATGTGATTGGCATTTCTATGATCACCGTGACTTATTAACCCATGTAGGGATACTTGTTGTTGTTGCAAGACTTTTCCCGATGGAAAGGTACATATGGGGGAATGATTAACTCAAACCTCCATAGGGATGAAAGCCCTATTGTCATCCTTATACACACTTGAAAATGTGGACTAAGTCCAATCCATTTAATGTGTCCTTGGAGGCACAATGCCTAAGTTCAAGCCCACTGTCACCTCAACTTGAAATTATTCCATCTAGGCTTACTCCTAGGGAAGCCAAGGGGGGTAGACCATAGTTACCATGTGAGATAAAATATTGATTCTAGGAGTTAATTTTAATTAGTTAAAGGTTGGGGGGAATCTATCCTATATGAGAGGAAAAAATGCAAATGCAAACTTCAATGAAATGCAACCCTTTCCCTAAGACAACTAAGACTAGTGCCTAAGGTTGGGAAAAGGGGTCAACTAAGTTTACAAAATAGTATAAGGAAAACTTTACAAAACTCTACAACTAGATACAAAAGAATTACTTTACACAACTTACAATTGAATAACTATCAAAAAAATAAGCATGCAATAATTAGGAGATGATACAACAAAATACAACTATTGACAAGGAAAGAAACAAGCACTAACTAGATCTAATTTGAATCTAACTTGATTTGATTGTGCAGGGAAGGAAAAGATTACTCAAGATAACATTCACCACAACACAACAATTCAACAAACCCAAACAATGAAGTGCCTCCATAACATGCACAACTTCAAGGGGTTATTCAATATCTCCAATACACAACTCAAATATAGATGAAATACCAATCAAAGAGCCTCCAAGGGCTAGTGCGCAACTTCAAATGGACAAAGATAAAGCATGAAATAAATCCTCCATAGGAAAATATGCACAACTTTTAGCTTACTAGTTTAATCATCCACAAATGCTCAATAAAAATGCATGAAAATAACTTGAAATTGAAAGTGTTTTGCATGAATTAGAGAGCATGAACCATAATAATAGATTGTGAATTTAATCCAAGGTCAATGGTGGATAAATTTTAGGATTAAGTTTGATTAAGTGAAATGTAAAACCTAAACTATGTGAATTCCCTAAAACTCCCCCCGCTTATACCATAAGGATCGTTGGTTTCTCAATAAGCAAGGAAAACAAGGCCTTACCCTAGCTCCACAAGTCAATCTAGGAAACAAGGGTACTCAAACAAGGGGGACACCTAGTGTCATGAGACCATCCTTGATCTAGCACCCCAAGTTCTTTCCTCAAGTCCCCTTTTTTATAGCAAAGTTGGGACAATAATAGGTGTTCTAATTAAACTAGTTTAATTGAAGCCCCTAAAGATTTAAGGTTAATTGAAAATTAAATATTATTTAAGTTAAGTTGAGTGCTTGAAATATAAAGAGTGCTTGACAAAAGTAAATTGCTAGAAATTAAAAGTACTTCAAAGTAAATTGCATGAAGGTAAAGGTACTTGAAAGTAAAGTAACTTGCAATAACTTGAAAATAAGAAATAGATTGCTTGAAGAAAATGAAATGCTTAAACTTGAAAGAAAAGTAAATTATTATGCCTCCATGGTCTTAATCACATAAAGATGATAAGCTTATAAGATCTAAATATAATCACATAAAACATACACAATAGAAACAATAAACCATCAATATCTACCTAGCCTTACATTATAGCATGGTTGGCTTGGCCAAACACTATGCTAGGTGTAGGAAAACAATAAACAATGAAATAATAACTTGAAAGAAAATCTAAACTACTTGCAACCAAAACAAGTGCACAATGTGGAGGGAAAAGCCTATCGGTTTTGTGCACAAGTGGGTGAAAAATAAATGACTTGAAATAAAAGAACTTGGAAAGAAATTAATCCTAGCCACACAACCTTGTCTTAAGGACAAGTGGGGCAAACTAGAAAATAAATTGCAATGCTGAAAATAAAACTTAGAAACTATCCTTATGGTTTTTCATGGGTGGCTAGACCAATCCACTATGCAAGGTGTAGGAAAACTAAGAAATATAAATTGCAGAATTTTTTTTTTTTTAGAGAAATGCAAGCCCTAGAGAATCTCTTGGGGCTTGCTTACAATGGAGAGAAGAAGAATAAGTGTTGGGAATATATTACCCCAACTTAGGAGGTTATTCTTTGACTTTTAGGTTCTCCAAATGGGTTGTAAATCCTCCTTTATGTCACCAACCTGCAAAAAATCAACAAGAAAAAGCTTGCTCAAAATGCTGCAAAATGTGACAAAAAATTGTGAAAATTTATGTTATTAAAACCAGAATTTTTTTGTGTAATTTTCAGCAAGTTATAAGCATATAAATGACCTATCCTAACATTTTAGTATGCCAAAATATTATGGAAATGAATATCAATAAGAAACAAAAAAATTTAGAGGGTAAATGTGGGTGAAATGGAAGATTTCCAGATTTGCAATCTTCTATTAAAACCCTACGCAACCTCGCAAATTTTCAATACTAAGCTACAAGAAAAAATATGAAGTGAGTATATTTAGATATTAAATCAAAATACTTTGAAATAACTAAATAGATTCTCACGATATATATGACAATACTATCATAAACCTACACAAGCAAAATATTTTGCTTAATATTCCTACTATAGATCTCAAAGCTATGCATGCAAAAACAAGAATATAAAAGAACAAGATCACCTCATGAAAAGTATGGCACCAAGAAAATCCCAACACCATATGTCCTCCAAAGATTTCCTTTATTAGAGTAGAAACAATATTGAGCAAATACTTGCCACGAGCTTGAGAATAAAGAATTAGAACAAGAAAGAGAGAGAGAGAAAAGATTTTGGCATGGTAAAAATAGGGAAATAATAGATGTGAAATGAGGTGAGGGTGAGCATTATTTTATACTTGGGAGAGGAGAGAGAACCCCCTTGGATGAGTTACAAGTTTCACACATCCAAGAGAAATAGACAAAGTCAAAGAAGAGACACTTTTAAGATTTTGGTAGTGAGTTAGAGTTTGAGGGGTGAGGTGTAAAGGGGGAAAACACATTTTTCCTATGGTAAAACATGATTTTAAACACCAAGGGGGGCGAAATTAGGGTTTAGTTGACTTTTTTCACTTAAACTTTTTAATTCCTACATGTCAATTAGCAAGGGAACACCACTTTAAATTGTTGGCTAACCAAGGGGGGGTGGGGGGTATTTTAAGTGGAAAATTACTTTTCCAACTTAGGAAAAAGGTTAGGAAGAATTTTCCACTCTCTCTCAAACCTTTTTTGCTTCATTATTACAAAAAAATTGACATTTTGACTTTGTTAATTAAAAAATTAAATTGTTAACCCTAGACTGACATGGACTCCTCATGGACAATGACTTAGCAAAACTTGTCCAATTGAGCTGAAACTTGGTCCAAGGGTGTTGCGCATCTCATTCCATTTCTTTTGAGTACAAATACCCTTATCAAAAATCCCAAGGACCTAGTTTTTACATTTTTACATAAAAAATAATTAAAATTACCATTAATTGGGTAATTTTAAAAAATTAAAAAAACCTACTTAGACTTGACGGAATTCTGCAAGACTCTAGGAGATGTCTAGCATGGTAATTTAAAATATTCCTAGACCCTAGTCACCAATAGGGATCGATCATTAGAACACATTTCACCACTTTGAAGGATTATTGTGGGAGTGAAAAACTCAAGGGTAATTAAAAAGGATGGTTAGGCCAAATTAATTACCTTAGGAAAAAAAAACTCGATGAAAGGACTTCCCTAATGATAAATTTATAGGAAACTAACCTATAGTATGATCCATGCAAACCCATTACATTATTATGCCACACAGGGGAGCAGAAATTCCAGTTACAAAATGAAGTGGCAGGGGAAAAATTGCCTTGTAGAACCATAAGTCTTGAACTTTGTAGCACCATCAGGTGCATATCTTCATGGCACATGGATTTGACCCCCTGTTGGGGTCTAAATATGTCTAAAAATAGCCTTATTTTAACATTAATTTATCAACCCGAGTATTCATCTTTTATCTCAAGAATATCGACAAAGTCTATGCTGATAGCTTGTAGAGGCTAAAATCGAGTAGTTAAAGAAAATCTGAGTTTATCAACAATGAAGTTCCTCAAACATTCATTAAAGATTCTAGGATTTGAAATCTAAAGCTGTGCAATGGAAAAGAACTAATTAATCTATTGAATTCATTTTAAGAGCAATAATTGAATCTAAATAAAGACTTGTAGAATTGACTATTGTTATGAATCAACTTACTGGAAAGGAAAAAGGCAAATTATTCTATCTATGGAAAGAAACAGAGACTGTAATCTAATCGAAAAGAGACAACAATCGTACTTCTATTGAAAGGAACAACAACTATATTTTAACAGAAAGGAACAACAAATGTAAACTAAGTGAAAGGAACAACAAATGTAAACTAAGTGGAAGGAACAATGCATATGAACTTATGAGGAACTGTCATGCATCAAATCTCAGTAATAGGAATTGGAACAAAAATCATCTAATGCTTAAGGAAATATCTATCTCTTGCAAATGACATAAAATCATCAACACACTTATGCATTCATTTAACTACTGTAAAAGAGAGTCGAATCACAAAACATAAATTGAATTGATACAATTACAGGTCGAACAGTAGCTCCTTCAGACTGGKCCCTTGGTCCTTAGAAGCACTGCTATTTGAAATTCAGTATGTAGAAATGGTAAAACTAATCAAAGCTTTTATTGATTTCATAGCTGGTACAACATTTACAAAAACTGTTAACGCAGAGCAATTCTAAGTTCTGAGTTCTTGGGTGCAATTCTTCTATATATTTTCATGATCTATTTACCCCTTATATATTACAATAATCTAGGTAAATTAAGCTATCTTGAGGATCGATATATCCTCAGGATTGCTTGACTATTATAAAGTTACAATATAAGAACTCAATCATATTCAAAACTGTTTTGCGCCATAAAGTCCTCAACCTCCAATAGCTTGCGCATCTTCAAGATTTCCTTTGCTATCTTGGGTTTGACAATATTTAACCAATCCTGTAATAAAACCAAACAATTCCAATCGTATTTTAGGATCTATGTAATCTAATTTCAGAAATAATGCTAAAGAGTATATTATTAATTTTCCATCCTATTTGCTCCTAAATAATCGAAAAGTCAACCAAGATGATATCATGAAATGTGGGAAAAAGGAAGATATTTATACCTTTTTCATAACCTAACATACCCCCMAGCTTACCTTCTTGCATGTCCTCATGCAAGCTGAGATCTTACATGTAAAGCAGTAAGGTGGAAAGGTTGGTTCACCAGGCCTCCTAAATCCATTGCTTCTTTTGACTTCTCCAAAAGAAACATCCTCCTTTTTCTTGTTAATTTGATAACTTTTTTGATAACTTTCTAGAGGAAACCAGATGATAGGGGGATTATATCTACACCCAAGCCAAGCAGGCCCTTCCTCTTGGAGAAATCTAGAATACCTTTCTATTCTGAAGGTAGCTGCAAAGAAATTTCCGTACCTAAAGGGTTCCCTACTCTTTACTTCAATGGAGGATGCATCCCATCTCATTTTAGAAGCAACAAGAGATTCTTCCTTAATCTCTCTGAAACGAGTGATACCTGAACATATAACCTGTAGATGGATAGGGGCTAAGGAGTCTACGACCCCCATTCTTTTCATAAAGGTTTTATGTTGCATAATGGCTGGAAAGGACTTTGGAGGTTCTTCCCTGACCCAGAGATCTAGCCCAGTTTCCCTCTTTAGGAAGGTTTTATGAGCTTTACCCCATCTGACTTGGTTCTGAGTAAATGACATAAATTCCTGAAACTGTATGTCATCTATGAATGGGCCAGGGTTATCTTTCCTTTCTTCTTCCAAAATGAAATTATGAATGTACAACTCACACAGAAAGTATTGTACCTTTTTGTCCCGCTCTCTGAAACATGAAATAAACTCAGGTACAGTGGAAAATGAAATAGGTTTACCTACTTTGATGGCCTTCACTCTCAATAACATATATCGTTCCAATAAGAATAAAGTGTAATTAGTGGTAGGGGATCTGCAATTAATAGCATTATAGTAGACATCACAAATTTCTTTGATTTTCTCCAAAGCTTTTTCCAATTGGGTTTGTACCTTTTTTCCCTTCCCTTCGGCTCTGGTGAGCTCATCATAGGTCTCACTCTCTGTTGCTGTCATGTCCTTCAGTTGTTTAACAATCTTTTGATGTTCAACCCTAGTGACCATCTCATCTTGGTGTTGAGCCAATGCTTGCTGGGCTTGTCCCAGCTCTGCCTTTAGTTTATCAATGGTGACACCCTGTGCTTGAAATTGGGAGGCTTGGGATTCTTCCATGGTGCCCATCTCCTCCCTAGATTGAGGTAATGCTTGCTGGGCCCGTGTAAGCTCTACTTCTAGTCTATCCATAATAGCACTCTGTTTCTAGGACTGGAGTGCCTGATGCTCTGCCATAGTCAGTAATTCATTTCTGTTTTGAACCAAGGCTTGTTGAGACTGCATCAATTCTTCCTATAATCTCCTGATGGTAGAATTCTTCTCAAGGAGTTGAGCTATTTCCTCTAATACTGGGGTGTCTATATGCACCTCAACATCAATTGTTTATGTAGCTGTCATATTTTCTTGTGTTTCTAAAGGAATTACTTCCTCATTTTGAGCTACCGTTTCTTCTAATACTATTTCTTCAGGGTCTATCTATATCCCTACAGAATTTGTACTAACTTCTTCTTTAGGAAGAGGGTTTCTTCCTTGCACTCTAGCCCTTTTGTTTTTATTTCTTCTATGGGCCTTATCTACTTGTTCTAACTGTTTCCTCAATTCCTTAATAATTTCCTTGAGTTTACCCAACTTCTTCTTTAATACTTCAGCCTTCTTAGCCTTTTTCTTCAACAATTTGTTTTCTTTTTTAAACTTTTTAATTTTCTTATGGCTCTTGGCTGATTTTTGTTTATGAGAGGTCTCAAGGTCTTCTTCATTCTGGCTAGCAGATGTTTGTTCCTCTATTCCTTCCAAATGTTATGTCTGTCCAAGATGGCTTATTATTTCAAAATGAGGTTCTTCCTGTGTTGTGTCCTCTGGAAATGACATTTCAATATCAGGAAAATCTTCAGTTGGTTTTGAAGAGGAGGCTTGTTCTGGATTATTTGTGCCTCTATCAATTGAGGTTCCCAAGATTCCCAAAACCTGAGCTATTTCTACCTCATAGCTCTTCAAAAATTGTTCTGTCAGATACTCTAATGCCAGTTGGGTGTCTTCCTGATCATTCATTTTTGAGGTTTGTTCTGCTTGCCCAATTCCTTGAACATTCTCTCATGGAGACTATTCTGTAGAATTCTGAAGTTCATCAGGCTATTTTGTTGTACCTTGAATAGCTTCAGTTGTTTCCTGAATTCATCTTCTTCTTCTCCTTGTTTGAATGATGGTTTTAGGGGTAGTTTTTGCTCTCTTCCTCTTTTTCATTAATGCCTGTGTTTGTGAGGTTTGGGCCTTTGTGATTTGGGCAGGGTTTGTCTCAGCTTTGGTTTGAGGATATGGGATTTCTCTTCGGGCGGTAGTCTCCTCTGCCTGTATATATTCAATTTCCTATGGTGGGTCTTCATGGCATAATTCAGGCTGCTCCAGTTGTGAAAGTCTATTGGACTCAATTAGACTATCCCAGGTCAATTGAGTTTGACTCAGTTCTTTATTTGTTATCAGTTTAACTAATCTGTGGTGACTGATAACAGTAACAGGATCCTTGGAATTTTATGTTCTTAAGGCAACCTCATGTAATATGGCATTCAAAAAGAAAGGTAGATTAAGTACTAACCGTTGTTTTAAGGCTCCCATAAATTTGAGGTGGCGAGGTCGAATTACGTCGTATCGTCCATCACAGGTGATGTACCATTGAATTATCCCTGCTAGTTTCTTCCATGGTTCACTGAGGGTATTGGGATTAAGTCTCTTTCCCTTCTTATCCAATTTTTTGCCAGGGTCTGTGAAAGTTTCCAAAGCTTCCTTCAGTGCTGTGTATCTTCCTGTCCATTGAATGCCCATGTTAGGGAGGTCTATGACCTCTACTAAGATTTCCGGAGTGATTGAGATTCGTATGCCTCACACCATAGAGATTTCTCCCTGCAGATTCTGAAAGAATTCAAGCTTGACATTCATGTCATATCCTTGCAAACGGTTGAAGTGATCCGTCCACCCCAAACGGTGTAGGATTTATCTTGCTTTCTCTATAACTTGTAGTAAAGTTGGCTCCCTACGCACACCTTTGCCACCCATTTTGTGAAAAAATGTGGATGAATATTGTTCCTGGTAGCAGACTTGGTTAGACCAGCTCGGAGGAAAAATTACCAAAAATAACAAATATCAGGGGCATCAAGTGTTTACAAATGTGGGTATTTATTACAATCATTACTATCTTTATCGAGAAGCGTGTCGAGCATCCACTCCCCTCATTAATATAAAGGTCGAACTCGACCGTCAACATAGGGGAAAGTAATGAGTGTAGGTATTGATGGTGAGGGGTAATGATTGTATTGTCGCCACCAATGGGGATCAATGATTAATTTTCAAACAACATATTTTAACGGTAATCATTAAATGTTAGTCCTCTTTCATGGAATTGAAATATACCTATACTCAAAAGAATGATTTAAGGATACATACGCCGAATACATTAAATATGTTCATTTAAATAATATCCCACATATCATAATGTTGTTACTTTTCTGTTTTATTGAATAAAACCGAAATGATAGCCTCGTTATTGAGTGAAGGAAATCTAGAGACACATAGAAACTTGGCGTTTAAGGTAAACTTCCATACCATAGGTAGAGCCACTATTGCCAGCAGGCATCCATAGCCTCGACAGGGTTGCCTTTTAACCCTTAGATGAGCCTGTATCCTTGATAATTATTTGAATC
>JZKD02S1647496.1:33454-100716 GCA_000966675.3 Picea glauca | reverse complement strand
CAATCTATGTACATATGTGCTTTTCCCTCGAACAATCGCGTACATCAACCTCTTTTTCTCATTTTTTGGGTAGGTTTTGATGATTGCCGAGTCTTCTTGGGTCTCTGTAGTGATTGTTAAGTGTCCGTGGGATGACAAGAAACCTGTCTTTGGTTGAATATTTGGGTGGATCCTTTCTCGTCATATTTTCATTTTGATTGTCCGTGTACATTGGGCAGGGTGTTTTCCTCCTTGGTATCCTACTTAAGTTGTCTCTTTCTATACACAATAGAGTTTATATATCAAGTTGTTGTTCAGTCCATGCATTTTCATTTTTCTTATATTGAAAATACAAAAATATTAGGCATTTTTCATTGATTGGCATTTTGATCTTTTGATTATTTTTCATTTATCTTAGTGCATGTAATGAAAGATTGCATTTTTATTCAGAATTGCAAAATTGAATTGAAAATTGCATTGTTTTAGGAAACATATCATTCATTAAAAATTGAAGTAAGGAATTTGCATTGTATTCATATTTACTTTACTTGTTGAGTAATAACATCACTAAGTTTCAATACCACACCTTTTGAGTAAGCATGACCATTAAAATTAACGCTATAATTTAAAATTGATTAGTAACGATTTTATTTTTTAGGGTGCACAAACTAGCTTAGGATTTAGTGCCTTGGAATAAGATTTTGTGAGTAAACTTCTCCAAGGCTATTAAATCAACATATGTGTCTTACTAAAGGAGTGGAGAAATCCATTGTATAATCGGTAAGATCAGGAGGCTCCACTTACACTAGAGTTAATCACGAGGTTATGCGAGGTTAGTTGAAGGGATATCCCCCCGATACCTTATTAGTGTCAGAGATATTTCTGGGGATCTATTCGTATCTGGGGATCTTTCTAGTGCCCTTACCTCCATGAGAGGTAGTGCTTTTAGAGTTTTAGGTTTTTCTACCCCGCCCATACAGTCGACCTGACTTATGACTTCTCACCTGTGCATCAGTTATACAGTGGTTTCTTAGTTTCTTGAATTAGGTGCCACATAGGTTACTTGTAGGGGTTATTTTGCAGGTACCTTGGGTCAGATTAGGGCCAGACAACACACAACCTTTATGGAGGATTACCTTTCTGGGGGGATTAGACTGACTGATTGTTAAGCCCACAAGGGCCCTTATAACTGATTTTGTTACCTCTGATCTTTAACAGGGAGTATCAGGCCCCTCTTGGGCGAGGCATACCTAATTTAGGGAGGGATGCCCCTTTGAACCACTTTATCCGGTTTGTGTGCATTTTGGCCATTTGCTTATTTTTGGTGTGCTCTTTGATTACTAGTTGGCATTAGGATTTTTTTTTATATCTTGAGTCTTAAGTCATTGTGGAGTCGGACCAGATTCCCCATCGGTCCCACCACTTGTTACAATTACCACCAGATTTTGAGTCTTTGCCTTCTAAAAGGCGTAGAGTTATTAGGCATGGTACACACACCTCCACTTTTCAGACTTGTGATTCTACAAGGATGAGTATTGAACTGAGTCATCAGAATACTGGGAGCCCTTTGAATCCCACACCTACTATAGTTAATGGCACCCCTTCGAATCCTACAACCATAATGGTTGTAGTGTCGGAGGAACCTATCACCATTGTTGCCCATCCTATAGTGAATACTCAACCTATTTCCACAAACCCATTTGGGTCTGTTGGTCACTCACCGGCCTATAATGTTTAGTCCATCCTTATGGCCTCTAGTCCTTTTTCCTATGGTATGTCGAATTTTACTTCGTAGTTTTCAAACTCCATCCCAGTTGCTAACCCTAATGCTAGCATTGGACTTGGGGGAAAAACTCCTCCTTATACTCCATTTTTGTTTGGTGGCTCTCAGATCCCTCAAACGAATCCTACTATGGGATGCATTCCTTCTTTTAACCCTGGGTCTAATCCTATTTCTTATGGGTGGAGCAACCAACCTGGAAGACAAGCTTCTGGTCAAGTTCTGTCCTATACCCTCACCTACTCAATGTTGATTCTAACCAACATGTTTGGCATGAGGAATTCACCTCTATCCTCCGGATTCACACCCGGAGGAGGTCAGTTTCACACCTTGGGAAACTCCCAACTTGGAGCCACTCCGGATGGGGGGAATTTTTATAACCCCCATCAGAACATTCCTACTAGAATGATGGCCAAACAACCTCTTATGAATCAGCCTGAAGGAGGATCTTATAATCCCAGACATGGCCATGGTTCTTACCGGAACTCTAGATGGAATGCAGTTCCCCAAACACAATATTTCCAAGGAGATTGGAGCCAGATGCCGCAACCCCATCTCCCTTTTCTGGCCACTCTTAATTTGGTAGACTTGTTTAAGTTGATGAACGACCCGATGTGTCATGATTCTACATGGCCCCCCATCCCCACCAAACTTCCTTCGAACATTTTGATGTTCGAAGATTAGAATGGAAAGGATCCTTGTGATCATGTCACCACCTTTCACCTATGGTTCTCTACGAATTCCCTTAATGATGATTCCATTCGGTTAAGATTATTTCAATGCATCCTCATTGGGGTTTCTTCGAAATGGTATATCGAGCTACCTAGGGGGGCATATCAGACCTTTAGTTAGATGGTTCTAGTCTTCCTTAACCACTTCCAATTTTCGGTTCGCTACGATGCTGGCTTAGAGATTCTGTCAACTTTACGCCAGGATACAACCACTCATATCTCAGATCAAATCCAGGAGTGGTGTAGAAAAAAGAGGTTGATCAAGACATACATTCCTCCATATTTCTTGTTAGAATGGTTCCTTAAGTCCTTGCAGCCTCCTATATTGAAGGATGTTGCTACATCAAGCATTACTTCTGAGGAAGAAGCTATCTAAAATTCCCAACAATTAGATATTATATACGCTCATTCTAGGATGTTATACCAAATTCTTCCTGATGCACCGAGGTCAACCTATGACCCTAGACAAAATCCTGGACCTCATGTCGATGGCATTGTAGGCTCCGCCAATGTGAAATCCATAGACTCGGTGAAAATCTAGTCTGTAGGAGGGCCAACTTCGTCTGTGTCTTCCAATCCCACTCAGTCAGTGGATGTACATTCTGTGCAATCATTGACTGACCCAAATGGTAACCAACAATCGGGTGGAAATAAGAAGAAAGGATGTAATAATAATTGTAAGGGTGGGAATACTAATAATAAACCCAAGGACAATGTTAATAATGAGAAGACGAATAATAATGTCGGTGAGGGTAAGAAAGAAAGGCGTAAGGTGAAATGTCCATGTAATCTTTGTACAGACGATCATCTTACTCATTTATGCCCTAAACTTATGGAAGCTACGAGGCTCTTATATCTACTGCTTGCCATGTTGACGAATCATTTCCCACATAACCAACACATGGCCTCGAGCTCCTCAAATGCTGTAAATGTGGTCGGTGGAAGTCAAAACCCACCAAAACAAGATGGTGATTTCTTGTGCATCAATATGGTCAATTCTCAAGTTAATGTAGCCACTCAGTCTCACGATTACAGTTCCTCACATACTGTACTTGGTCTAGAATCTCCTCCTCCTCCTCCAGAGATGCACTTGCAGATCAAAAAACTAGAGCCACCGCCTCGTATTCCAAAAGGAGTACTCAAGTGCTCTACCCACAATCCAAATGATAGATCCACCCAGAACTACTCTATTGTTGAGGACCTGAGTCAAACCCCTTGTGTGATGTTGGCTCTGGAGGTACTCCAGACGTGTCCCTCAGAGAGGAATGACTCTCTATCTATCTTAGGAGCTCTAGACCCTAGTGGCTTGAAAGTTATCAAGTTTGACTTCACAGATGTAAAGCCTCGCTTGCGTTACCATGTGGAATTTCAAATCCATGTGGGGTACTCAAAGTATACCATCAAACGTGCATTTGTTGATGAAGGCGTTGCTACATGTGTGATGTCCCTAATCTATTAGAAATTTCTCATCTCTCCAACTCTTTCTCAATCACCGACCATGTTGAATGCTTTTGATGGTCGTTCCTTTTGCCTTCACGGTATTCTTCCTGCCTTTCTGGTCCAGTTAGGTGGGAAGAAGGTAGATGTGGATGTCAAGGTGGTTGATGCACCCCTCGATTATAACTTATTACTAGGATGCAATTGGACTTATGCTATGACTGTCATCGTATTGTCCCTCTTCTGTGCTCTTTGTTTTCTTCATGATGTGAAGATCATGATGTGAAGATCATGATGATCGACTAGTTATCCTTTGCATATGCTAGCCCCAATTCATATGTTGGACGGTTTATCCCCATGGTCGACAATTCTCAGCTGACAACTGAGAATATCAGTGTCAGAATGTATTCATCCCTTATGGGTACCTTTGACTTCATGGCGCTGATTCACCATGTTTACGCCATGTCTAGTAGGCCCATTTCGCTAGAGAGGGATGTTCCTTTCTGCACTTACTATTTTAAAAATCCATGGACCATAACTTCCTCGACTTCATCTTGTGAATATCAGTTGCATGTTGGAATGTCCATGCCACTATCAGCAGTGGATATTGTGTATCAAGTTGTTCTTGACTCTTCCACCGATCTCGATCCTATTACCTCACCGATGGACAAAAAAGATCCTGTTCTTAAGCTTGTGTGGGCCACTTCGTTGTCTTGTTCACATGACTTCCTTGATGATACTTTTTCCTCAGATGAAGCCATCATCGAATCCATGAATGGTTCTGAAAAACCTTGGGATGATATGCATCATCGCTCTTATTTTCTCCCAAATCTTGCTAGAATCAAACAAGATGAATTTCAATCTACTTTGAGCGAGATAGTCGGTCACGCCATAGCTCCCCTTGATATGCATGACATTTATGACGAAGGAAATATGGAGAGTATCTCTCCTACCTTCATGATCGATATCTCTCGTACCCTTGGAAATATTGAAAATGTACATATCGGTGTGGATTGTTCGCTAGAAGAAATCCTAATCTACACCGAACTCTTCAAGGAATTCGGATATGTGTTTGCTTGGTCATATGAAGAGTTTCCAGGAATCAACCCTCATATTGTCGAGCATGAGATTAGAACTTATCCGTATGATAAGCCTGTTCGACAATGTCTTAGAGCTATCAATCCTTGGAAGGTCCCTACTATTAAGGTAGATGTAGAGAAACTACTTAATGCTGGCTTCATATACCTAGTTCCTTTGACTGAATGGGTATCCAATCCTGTTCCTGTGAATAAGAAGCAAGGAACCATACGTGTATGCATGGAATTTTGTGACCTAAACAAAGGTTGTCCTAAAGAAAAATTCCCGACACCTTTCATGGATCAGATTCTCGACGAGTGTGCGGGAAGCAAAGTGTTTTCTTTCACGGATGGATTTTTAGGGTATAACCAAATTCAAATTAAACCCGAGGATCAACACACGATGACATTTATTTGTCCTTTGGGTACTTTCACATAGTGAAAAATACCTTTCAACCTTAAAAATGCTGGAGAAACCTTCCAACGTGCTATGACCTTCGCTTTCCATGATCTTAAGCATATAGTCGAAGCTTATATTGACGATCTTGCTGCTCACTCTCATAAGAGAGTGGATCACTCTAAGCACCTTGGACTAGTTTTGAAAGATGTCATCATTATAGAATCTGGTTGAACCCTCATAAGTGCATCTTTTGCATTAGGTATGGACTTCTTTTGGGATTTTTAGTCTCTGAGACCGAGATCATGGTATATTCATTAAAGGTTGAGACATTACTTGGGTTGCCTCCCCCACACACTATTAGACAAATTCAAGGTTTACAGGGGAAAGATAACGTTTTAAGTCAGTTTACAGTAAACTATGCCAATATTACTAAGGGTTTCATGCGTCTTTTGAAGAAGGACACCCCTTTTATCTGGGATGAGCGAGCTCAAAAGTCCTTTGATGATTTGAAGAAAGCCTTGGTATCGAAACCTCTTCTGAAGTCTCCTGACTATAGTATTTATTACCTTCTTTATGTCGCTATGTCCAAAGAGACGATTGGTATGGTTTTGGTTCAAGAGGATGATGAGCTCCATGAGCAAGTCANGATGTTCCTTTCTGCACTTACTATTTTAACAATCCGTGGAACATAACTTCCTCGACTTCATCTTGTGAATATCAGTTGCATGTTGGAATGTCCATGCCACTATCAACAGTGGATATTGTGTATCAAGTTGTTCTTGACTCTTCCACTGATCTCGATCCTATTACCTCACCGATGAACAAAGAAGATCCTATTCTTAAGCTTGTGTGGGCCACTTCGTTGTCTTGTTCACATGACTTCCTTGATGATACTTTTTCCTCAGATGAATCCATCATCGCATCCATGAATGGTTCTGAAAAACCTTGGGATGATATGCATCATCGATCTTATTTTCTCCCAAATCTTGCTAGAATCAAACAAGATGAATTTCAATCTACTTTGAGTGAGATAGTCGGTCACACCATAGCTCCCCTTGATATGCATGACATTTATGAAAAAGGAAATATGGAGAGTATCTCTCCTACCTTCATGATCTATATCTCTCGTACCCTTGGCAATATTGAAAATGTACATATCGGTGTGGATTGTTCGCTAGAAGAAATCCTAATCTACACCGAACTCTTCAAGGAATTCGGATATGTGTTTGCTTGGTCATATGAAGAGTTTCCAGGAATCAACCCTCATATTGTCGAGCATGAGATTAGAACTTATCCGTATGATAAGCCTGTTCGACAATGTCTTAGAGCTATCAATCCTTGGAAGGTCCCTACTATTAAGGTAGATGTAGAGAAACTACTTAATGCTGGCTTCATATACCTAGTTCCTTTGACTGAATGGGTATCCAATCCTGTTCCTGTGAATAAGAAGCAAGGAACCATACGTGTATGCATGGAATTTTGTGACCTAAACAAAGGTTGTCCTAAAGAAAAATTCCCGACACCTTTCATGGATCAGATTCTCGACGAGTGTGCGGGAAGCAAAGTGTTTTCTTTCACGGATGGATTTTTAGGGTATAACCAAATTCAAATTAAACCCGAGGATCAACACACGATGACATTTATTTGTCCTTTGGGTACTTTCACATAGTGAAAAATACCTTTCAACCTTAAAAATGCTGGAGAAACCTTCCAACGTGCTATGACCTTCGCTTTCCATGATCTTAAGCATATAGTCGAAGCTTATATTGACGATCTTGCTGCTCACTCTCATAAGAGAGTGGATCACTCTAAGCACCTTGGACTAGTTTTGAAAGATGTCATCATTATAGAATCTGGTTGAACCCTCATAAGTGCATCTTTTGCATTAGGTATGGACTTCTTTTGGGATTTTTAGTCTCTGAGACCGAGATCATGGTATATTCATTAAAGGTTGAGACATTACTTGGGTTGCCTCCCCCACACACTATTAGACAAATTCAAGGTTTACAGGGGAAAGATAACGTTTTAAGTCAGTTTACAGTAAACTATGCCAATATTACTAAGGGTTTCATGCGTCTTTTGAAGAAGGACACCCCTTTTATCTGGGATGAGCGAGCTCAAAAGTCCTTTGATGATTTGAAGAAAGCCTTGGTATCGAAACCTCTTCTGAAGTCTCCTGACTATAGTATTTATTACCTTCTTTATGTCGCTATGTCCAAAGAGACGATTGGTATGGTTTTGGTTCAAGAGGATGATGAGCTCCATGAGCAAGTCATCTACTATCTTAGTTGAAACTTAGTTGGTCCTGAGCTCAATTATTCTCATGTTGAAAAGATAGCTTTGGTTTTCATTCATGCAGTCCAACGTTTATGCCATTATATATTGCTTTGCAAGACTACTGTGGTTTTCTATGTCAATCCATTTCAATATGTCCTTACCAGGCGTATCATAGGGGGAAAATATAATAAATGGATTGTCATTTTACAAGAATTTGATCTCATTTCGCTTCCGTGAAATCCAAGAAATCATTAGTCTTTGTGGAGTTAATATCCGACTTCCCACGATTGGATGAGGATGTTATCCATGTTGATTCATTTGCGGATGAACACATTTTCCTTGTCTCGTCATCCGACCCTTGGTATGGAGACATTGTTCTCTATCTTTAAACTTTGAAGTTTCCTCAACATCTCTTGCGATATGACCAGCGACGTGTATGATAACAAGCCAGAATTACATTATCGTCGATGACACTTTGTATTGTCGAGGAATAGATAATATCCTACGTCATTTTTTTAACTCACGAAGAGTTCGAGACAGTTCTAAACAATTTCCACAGTGGGGATTGTGGTGGTCACCTATTCGGGCTTTCAACCATCCAAAAAATTTTGCGAGCCAGTTATTTCTGGCCATCTATATTTAAAGATTGTGTTGAAGTGGTTAAGAAGTGTCACCTATGCCAGGTGTTCAATCGGAAAAAGCACTCGCATCCAACCCCCCTTCACCCAGTCATTATCGTCGGTCCCTTCACTAAGTGGGGGGTGTACTTTGTGCATTGAAACCCAACTTCGGTTGGAGGGAATCAACACATTATCATGTCCGTAGACTACTTTACTAAGTGGTTCAAAGCCATGCCTACAGTTAAATTCGACGGGAATATTGTCACCTTCTTCGTATTCAATCAAATTATCGCCCGATTCGGTATCCCGAGTGAGATTATCACTGATCATGGCAGACACTTTCAGAATGAAATGATGGAAGAGATAGAATCCAATATGGGTTTAAGAATGTTCATTCTTCCCCTTACTACCCCTAGGCAAATGGAAAATTAGAGGCCATCAACAAGTCTCTCAAGACCATTTTGCAGAAAACTATCAGCCAAAGTAAATCTAACTGGCATATTATGATATATCCCGCACTCTGGGTATACCAAACCTCGGTCAAGAATGCCACTGAATTTTATCCTTTCCATTTAGTACACGGCGTGGAGTCAATATTACCTATTGAATGTGAAATTACTCCTCTTAGATTGGAATTCATGCTCCTTCGTGACACTTCTGATCTTTAATGACGCCTTGTACACCTAGAGAGTCTTGACGAGCAGTGTTGGGACGCCTCTACAACTATCAAGGTGAATAAAAGATGTGTCAAGTTCTAGTATGATAAGTATGTCTATCCTCAATTTTACGTTGAGGGTGACTTTGTCCTTTTATATGATCAAACCAAAGAACCGTTGGGGGAAGGAAAGTTCAAACCCATGTGGCACAATCCCTATATCGTGCGATGTGTCTTAGAAAAAGGAGCCTATGAGTTAGAATATTATGAAGGGAACATGTTGGCCGAGCCCAGGAATGGGCTCTACTTGAAAAGATGTTATGCTTGAGCCCCAAGCTTGGGTGTAAATCTTTGTATACTAATGTAATTTAGTGTATATATCTTTTCCCTTTCTTTTTCATCTTCAACTTTCTTATTGAGTTTTCCCTTGGTTGGCAGATGTCAACGGAGTCTTCAGTCTACTTAGGATTCACACACAGAGCCAATTTTCATACATGGAACTTTGCTTCCGCTGCTTGGGTGGTTTAATCACCCGAGGGTCTACTGGTGTCTTCAGGTGGTGTATGCCTAAGGCCATCCACGAATAATGTGGGCGAATATAACATTGTTATATAACTTTTTTGCGATGTTATTTCACATGGTATTCACTCTTTAGAGGTTTGCCTAGATTCCCAATTAGTATTATGTCAGTTGAATGACAGTTACCGTGTGTGTGATCCTATGTTACTCCGACGATTCCTACAAGTATGTCTCTTAGAGCGACAATTTGATTTTATTACTTATCATCACATACCTAAGAGTTCTAATTATGTATTTGATGCTTATGCTAATTTCGTTTTAGATTCGCATTTGTCACACAACTAAAGAAAAGAAAAAAATCTCATCAATGTACACATTGTAATATAAGTAAAGTCGAAGAACCTTGTTTTATATATATTTCAAAAAATATGGTGTTTATAGTAAAAAATTGGGGCCAACGCCTCAATACACATATACAACCGATAATAAAAAATCCATGAAATCTATGCCTGTGGCATTAGATGTGTGTCATGATAACAAACTACGACTTTTGTGAGATGTTGAAAGAGTCATGCCCAAGATATGGGCACACCAACCACTTGCCAACATATCCTCTACCTGAACCATCAGAATCCTATGTAACAAATGAGACAGGTTGCCCTACATGTTTTGAAGGATTCTCTTTGCTTCTCCTCCCACTGCCTCTGATGATGTTGTGGAATCCCATCCGACTGCCATGGACCTACATCTGCATCACAAAAGTTTCTAGTTAGTACTTAAGACTCATCCAAAAATATTTTTGTTTTACTATACAAAAATAATAAAAAAATGAAATATTTAAAAACTTTGACATACCTATGTCCCCATAGGCAGTGCCTGGTGGAAGTGGCATGTCAGGGTCCCCTCTGAAGTCGATCCCTGCATAGGTTAGTCATCTAGAGTAATAACTTGTCCCCTCCACTAGTAAAAAAAATCATCATTGTAGGGTGTGGGAACCCTACCTCCCCCCTGCCGTCTCATTACATCGTTCCATCGTGCCATGGTTGGATCGCAAGGTCCTTTAGGAATTATCTCAACTCTAGGTCCCAAACCTAGAACTCGCTCGAAGAAAAATATACACGAGATAGATGCAAACCCGAAGTTCCTCTTTTCACCTTGTTTGCACTCTGTCAACTGGCTCTTCAGATTAGCCAGTAGTGAGGTGCACCAATCATACACCATGGGTCTCAAGCACTCTATAGAATAGAACATGAGTGGACTCGATGCCTGGTGCAATGAAGCCGACCTTGCGATCCTAGTCAAAACAGGGAAAACAATCTTGAGGCTAAAATTGTTTATCGCTCGGATAGAGAGTCGACTCCTGACCTTCTTGGTCCCTGATACAAAGTGAGGGTCTATGTACTCTTCTATATTCATACCTCTCCCATCTCCCCAGGCTTTGAGGTTCACCACCTCACCTCTGTGTGATAACCCAGTCAAGAAACATATATCCTCGGCTTCAATCCTCAATGGTTTCCCATCAAGATTGAAGCTCTCACTGTCAGGATCCCAGTAATACATGATCAATTGTAGCAATGTCACTGGGGCCCACATCCCTTTGAGTGCCAAAAATTTGTACAACCCACATATTTTCAAGACCATTTGTGCCCCCGAATCTCTTTCCACAACAACATCTACCTCCTCGTGCTCCCTTTGCGTCCATTCTAGCACCATCCTTCCAGAGAAACATCAATTTTTGAGTTAGCATCCATCAAAAACCTTTCTTATAGACTTGTANAATATTGAAAATGTACATATCGGTGTGGATTGTTCGCTAGAAGAAATCCTAATCTACACCGAACTCTTCAAGGAATTCGGATATGTGTTTGCTTGGTCATATGAAGAGTTTCCAGGAATCAACCCTCATATTGTCGAGCATGAGATTAGAACTTATCCGTATGATAAGCCTGTTCGACAATGTCTTAGAGCTATCAATCCTTGGAAGGTCCCTACTATTAAGGTAGATGTAGAGAAACTACTTAATGCTGGCTTCATATACCTAGTTCCTTTGACTGAATGGGTATCCAATCCTGTTCCTGTGAATAAGAAGCAAGGAACCATACGTGTATGCATGGAATTTTGTGACCTAAACAAAGGTTGTCCTAAAGAAAAATTCCCGACACCTTTCATGGATCAGATTCTCGACGAGTGTGCGGGAAGCAAAGTGTTTTCTTTCACGGATGGATTTTTAGGGTATAACCAAATTCAAATTAAACCCGAGGATCAACACACGATGACATTTATTTGTCCTTTGGGTACTTTCACATAGTGAAAAATACCTTTCAACCTTAAAAATGCTGGAGAAACCTTCCAACGTGCTATGACCTTCGCTTTCCATGATCTTAAGCATATAGTCGAAGCTTATATTGACGATCTTGCTGCTCACTCTCATAAGAGAGTGGATCACTCTAAGCACCTTGGACTAGTTTTGAAAGATGTCATCATTATAGAATCTGGTTGAACCCTCATAAGTGCATCTTTTGCATTAGGTATGGACTTCTTTTGGGATTTTTAGTCTCTGAGACCGAGATCATGGTATATTCATTAAAGGTTGAGACATTACTTGGGTTGCCTCCCCCACACACTATTAGACAAATTCAAGGTTTACAGGGGAAAGATAACGTTTTAAGTCAGTTTACAGTAAACTATGCCAATATTACTAAGGGTTTCATGCGTCTTTTGAAGAAGGACACCCCTTTTATCTGGGATGAGCGAGCTCAAAAGTCCTTTGATGATTTGAAGAAAGCCTTGGTATCGAAACCTCTTCTGAAGTCTCCTGACTATAGTATTTATTACCTTCTTTATGTCGCTATGTCCAAAGAGACGATTGGTATGGTTTTGGTTCAAGAGGATGATGAGCTCCATGAGCAAGTCAGCTACTATCTTAGTTGAAACTTAGTTGGTCCTGAACTCAATTATTCTCATGTTGAAAAGATAGCTTTGGTTTTCATTCATGTAGTCCAACGTTTATGCCATTATATATTGCTTTGAAAGACTACTGTGGTTTTCGATGTCAATCCATTTCAATATGTCCTTACCAGGCGTATCATAGGGGGAAAATATAATAAATGGATTGTCATTTTACAAGAATTTGATCTCATTTCGCTTCTGTGAAATCCAATAAATCATTAGTCTTTGTGGAGTTAATATCCGACTTCCCACGATTGTATGAGGATGTTATCCATGTTGATTCATTTGCGGATGAACACATTTTCCTTGTCTCGTCGTCCGACCCCTGGTATGGAGACATTGTTCTCTATCTTTAAACTTTGAAGTTTCCTCAACATCTCTTGCGAGATGACCAACGACGTGTATGATACCAAGCCAGAATTACATTATCATCGATGACACTTTGTATTGTCGAGGAATAGATAATATCCTACGTCATTTTTTTAACTCACGAAGAGTTCGAGTCAGTTCTAAACAATTTCCACAGTGGGGATTGTGGTGGTCACCTATTCGGGCTTTCAACCATCCAAAAAAATTTGCGAGCCAGTTATTTCTGGCCATCTATATTTAAAGATTGTGTTGAAGTGGTTAAGAAGTGTCACCTATGCCAAGTGTTCAATCGGAAAAAGCACTCGCATCCAACCCCCCTTCACCCAGTCATTATCGTCGGTCCCTTCACTAAGTGGGGGGTGTACTTTGTGGATTGAAACCCAACTTCGGTTGGAGGGAATCAACACATTATCATGTCCATAGACTACTTTACTAAGTGGGTCAAAGCCATGCCTACAGTTAAATTCGACGGGAATATTGTCACCTTCTTCGTATTCAATCAAATTATCGCCCGATTCGGTATCCCGAGTGAGATTATCACTGATCATGGCAGACACTTTCAGAATGAAATGATGGAAGAGATAGAATCCAATATGGGTTTAAGAATGTTCATTCTTCCCCTTACTACCCCTAGGCAAATGGAAAATTAGAGGCCATCAACAAGTCTCTCAAGACCATTTTGCAGAAAACTATCAGCCAAAGTAAATCTAACTGGCATATTATGATATATCCCGCACTCTGGGTATACCAAACCTCGGTCAAGAATGCCACTGAATTTTATCCTTTCCATTTAGTACACGGCGTGGAGTCAATATTACCTACTGAATGTGAAATTACTCCCCTTATATTGGAATTCATGCTCCTTCGTGACACTTCTGATCTTTAATGATGCCTTGTACACCTAGAGAGTCTTGACGAGCAGTGTTGGGATGCCTCTACAACTATCAAGGTGAATAAAAGATGTGTCAAGTTCTAGTATGATAAGTATGTCTATCCTCGATTGTACGTTGAGGGTGACTTTGTCCTTTTATATGATCAAACCAAAGAACCGTTGGGGGAAGGAAAGTTCAAACCCATGTGGCACAAGCCCTATATCGTGCGATGTGTCTTAGAAAAAGGAGCCTATGAGTTAGAAGATTATGAAGGGAATATGTTGGCCGAGCCCAGGAATGGGCTCTACTTGAAAAGATGTTATGCTTGAGCCCCAAGCTTGGGTGTAAATCTTTGTATACTAATGTAATTTAGTGTATATATCTTTTCCCTTTCTTTTTCATCTTCAACTTTCTTATTGAGTTTTCCCTTGGTTGGCAGATGTCAACGGAGTCTTCAGTCTACTTAGGATTCACACACAGAGCCAATTTTCATACATGGAACTTTGCTTCCGCTGCTTGGGTGGTTTAATCACCCGAGGGTCTACTGGTGTCTTCAGGTGGTGTATGCCTAAGGCCATCCACGAATAATGTGGGCGAATATAACATTGTTATATAACTTTTTTGCGATGTTATTTCACATGGTATTCACTCTTTAGAGGTTTGCCTAGATTCCCAATTAGTATTATGTCAGTTGAATGACAGTTACCGTGTGTGTGATCCTATGTTACTCCGACGATTCCTACAAGTATGTCTCTTAGAGCGACAATTTGATTTTATTACTTATCATCACATACCTAAGAGTTCTAATTATGTATTTGATGCTTATGCTAATTTCGTTTTAGATTCGCATTTGTCACACAACTAAAGAAAAGAAAAAAATCTCATCAATGTACACATTGTAATATAAGTAAAGTCGAAGAACCTTGTTTTATATATATTTCAAAAAATATGGTGTTTATAGTAAAAAATTGGGGCCAACGCCTCAATACACATATACAACCGATAATAAAAAATCCATGAAATCTATGCCTGTGGCATTAGATGTGTGTCATGATAACAAACTACGACTTTTGTGAGATGTTGAAAGAGTCATGCCCAAGATATGGGCACACCAACCACTTGCCAACATATCCTCTACCTGAACCATCAGAATCCTATGTAACAAATGAGACAGGTTGCCCTACATGTTTTGAAGGATTCTCTTTGCTTCTCCTCCCACTGCCTCTGATGATGTTGTGGAATCCCATCCGACTGCCATGGACCTACATCTGCATCACAAAAGTTTCTAGTTAGTACTTAAGACTCATCCAAAAATATTTTTGTTTTACTATACAAAAATAATAAAAAAATGAAATATTTAAAAACTTTGACATACCTATGTCCCCATAGGCAGTGCCTGGTGGAAGTGGCATGTCAGGGTCCCCTCTGAAGTCGATCCCTGCATAGGTTAGTCATCTAGAGTAATAACTTGTCCCCTCCACTAGTAAAAAAAATCATCATTGTAGGGTGTGGGAACCCTACCTCCCCCCTGCCGTCTCATTACATCGTTCCATCGTGCCATGGTTGGATCGCAAGGTCCTTTAGGAATTATCTCAACTCTAGGTCCCAAACCTAGAACTCGCTCGAAGAAAAATATACACGAGATAGATGCAAACCCGAAGTTCCTCTTTTCACCTTGTTTGCACTCTGTCAACTGGCTCTTCAGATTAGCCAGTAGTGAGGTGCACCAATCATACACCATGGGTCTCAAGCACTCTATAGAATAGAACATGAGTGGACTCGATGCCTGGTGCAATGAAGCCGACCTTGCGATCCTAGTCAAAACAGGGAAAACAATCTTGAGGCTAAAATTGTTTATCGCTCGGATAGAGAGTCGACTCCTGACCTTCTTGGTCCCTGATACAAAGTGAGGGTCTATGTACTCTTCTATATTCATACCTCTCCCATCTCCCCAGGCTTTGAGGTTCACCACCTCACCTCTGTGTGATAACCCAGTCAAGAAACATATATCCTCGGCTTCAATCCTCAATGGTTTCCCATCAAGATTGAAGCTCTCACTGTCAGGATCCCAGTAATACATGATCAATTGTAGCAATGTCACTGGGGCCCACATCCCTTTGAGTGCCAAAAATTTGTACAACCCACATATTTTCAAGACCATTTGTGCCCCCGAATCTCTTTCCACAACAACATCTACCTCCTCGTGCTCCCTTTGCGTCCATTCTAGCACCATCCTTCCAGAGAAACATCAATTTTTGAGTTAGCATCCATCAAAAACCTTTCTTATAGACTTGTACGCGGGCTACAACATTCACAGATGCGTATAGGGATGAGTACACATGGTCTATATTTTACACAGTCGTGTATAACCTCACATGTACACGACCCAATGAGTGGTAGCATGCGTACAACAAAATAATCAATTTGCACCCTAATTAACTCAAAATTTGAAAGATAAATTAAAAATGTAATCCACTAGAAATGAAGAGGAGGGGAAGAGGAACTACCTGGTCTAGACGGTCTTTGATTTTTTCACTCGATGCTCTCGCAATCACCAATTGAAGATCAGAGGTAATTTGGTCCAATTTTCACTATTTGGGTAAAAAGTCAAAATGACATAGTAAAATTTGGTTTTTGTTACTATTTATAGCATTTTTACCCACTTTCTATAGTTTCGAATCATATTTTCGCCTAATGGACTAATACAACAGTGGACCGAGTTAGTTTTTGTAGTTTTCACCAGGGATTCTTGTGGATTTTAGCGTTATGTTGACCATTTGCAACTACGAGAAGGTATTTTCACTATCCAACATATAGGATAGGTGTCCATTCCATCATGCACTTTTGCATTGTCCTATAACTGTCACTCATATGCCTTAGGTACAAACCCATTTGTTGTGACACATAACCCTCCTGCATCTCATGGTTTCATCATTGAGTCTATGTTGTCGGAGTCTTCCATATGTCTCATGCTCTTGTTCAAAGGATATCTATCAACCTGTGTCGATCATTCCTCATAAATCTTGAATTTGCATGTCATCCATTCCCTCAATTTGTCTCAGAATCACATGATGTTGTAGTCCTATTACACATCCTGGTCCTACTTTCCTCATTGGTAGGTAACCTTGAACCCAACAGTCGAAATTTCATCATTGGTCGTTGACTGGGTGGTTTCCCTTGTGTTCAACGACAAGACATCTATTCAGACATTGGGATTCGTACATTGTCTTGGATTCCATTATCCTTATTGGTGGTTTCCTCTCCTTTGTTAACATTTTTCCTCATTGGTTGTTATTCAGAGGGTCTTTTTTCGTGTACCGCTTGCACTTGGCACACGCAAAAGACACACAGGGTCATTGGTTCGTGAACTTGTTCTTTGTCCGATTTCCTCCAAATCATGAAGATCCTTCTTTGTACCTCATGATGAATGATGAGAGATGACTTAATGCTCTCCTTTCAGTGGGTCTCCTTCTATCGACTTCANCTAATGATAAATTCCTAGGAAACTTGTTGGATTATTGAGAGGGAGGGTGAATCAATACTAGAGAAATCTAATCCTTTTTAACCATATAATGCAAGTGTTATATCAATGTAGCATTATCATCCAATATTTACAGATTAAATAAACAATTAACAAATGAACAATCATACACATACACAGTACGCCAATGTTTTTATGTGGAAACCCAAAGCGGGAGAAAACCATGGAATGTTTTTTATTATATGTCTTGAAGAATTACACTCATTGGAAGCACAAACTTCCTTTCTTTTCCATCTACAACTGGAAGGAGTCTCCAACCCCCTAGTTTCTCAGGCTACAACCTAAGGGAAGCTCCAAATCCCCAATTCTCTAGCTACAACCAGAAGGAGGCTACAACCCCTATGTTATCTGGCTACAACCACCTGTCCTTGCCCTGTACAACCTCCCTGACGTATAAGTAGAATTATGGAACCACTATCACACTATCACTGCGAGATATACTGCTGTAAACCTGTACCAAAAATCCTACACCAAACAACATGTACCAATAACATGAACCATGTATCAACCATGCATCAACCTGTACCTCAACCTGTAATCAACATGTACCATAAAAAAGTGCATCAACCATGCACCAACCTGTAACAACCAACCTGTAATCAAATTGTACCATAAACAAGTGCATCAACCATGCACCAACCTATACCTTAACCTTCAAACATTCCTTAACTTTAACAACAAGTGACTAGCATTTTCATCAAACTTTACTTTAGTCTCACATAACTAGTTTTGGATTAGTCAACAACCCTAACTTGAAATAATCATAACTATGTACCTTTAATGAATAAATATCTGAAATATTCTACAATGTTCTTCAATGTGTTTTATGCAATTCCTCCAAGTGTCACTACTTGGAACCTCTTAGAAAAGGAGTTATAGAAAAAATGGCATACCTTGTTGAATTTTGGCTTATTCTAGAGAGAGAAATTGTAGAGCGTGCCACGCACGGAATATTTTTTGTATGGATCTAAAAATGTTACATAGAATACTACAGATTGTACTCTAACCAACACATTTTTTCATACTAAATTTGGATCTGTTATGAATAAGTTATGACGTTTTTACCCGAAACATTTTTTTTAGACTAGTTTTAGGACTAGCCACAAACCCTATTTTCCACGGAGTGTAACTCCAAAAATACAACGAACCACAAGCTGAAATTCGTACCACAACTACTTGGATATGTTTTCTCAATGGCCTCCCAATTTCATGGTCGGAATCATTCTAGAAAAAAAAGTTATTGTGAAAATGGTGAGATGACCTGTAAATAACATACCTTAGAAAGCATCATCAAAAAAATTTATACTCCCTTGAATTTCGGCCTTCTTTACTTCACCTTCCCTCTGAAATTCATCTTAGATATCCTTTGGTTACCTCAGTCACCTATAGATATTCAATATGCTCAAGTGTAATCAAAATGAGAGAGCCTTTCCTCTTATTTATACTCTCCAAGTAGCTTCCTTAGAAGCATCTTCTAGGTCACTTTGTCCACATAGCCACTTTGTCCACAGAGTCACCTAGGTTCAACTTTTCCCAAATTGCCACTTGTCCATGTATCCAATATCCACTTGACCACTTAACCCATTTTCCTCATTTTAGAGTTGACTTTCTTATAACCACTTTCCATAATTAGAAAGTTCTCCATTTACTTTATTATTTAAATAATCCTCTTTGACTTTGTCAGTTCACTTTATTATTTAAATAATCCTCTTTGATTTTGTCACTTCACTTTATTATTTAAATAATCTTTTTTGACTTTGTCACTTCACTTTATTATTTAAATAATCCTCTTTGATTTTGTCACTTCACTTTATTATTTAAACAATTTTCTTTGACTTTGTCACTTCACTTTATTATTTAAATAATTTCTTCTTTGCAAGCACTTTGACTTCTTTGACCTTTTGGGGTTTCAAGCCAATCATATGCGTTTCCTTCAACTTCGTAAGGCCATAACTCTCAAATCGTGAGGTGTTATGTGACGTTCCACATACCACCGGAAATGGCATGACATATACTATCCATCTAGAATAGTCTTACCTGCAAATATATCAAAACTCATACCATTATACATCAAACAAACTTGGGTCCATTACCCAAACCTTTGTGCTACTAAAATACGCTACCAGACTTTCTTCAAGGGTTGACATCAATGACGACCAACCCAATTAATCAACAATATCCCCCTTTGGCATTGATGGAAACACTATGATGCAACACTGAAATCACATCACTCATGCTCCCCCTGGAACCATGTCTGCATATCTGTGACCAATGCTCCCCCTAGAACCATGCCTCTATCCTTTGCATATGATAAATCTCTCCCCCTTTGTCATCAATGGAAAAGGCATCTTTCTATTTGGGGCTACTCCCCCTAAATGACTTGTCTGATCTCCCAACCTGAAATTTCCTATTTATGGTGCTTCCTCATGTACATATAAGACATATAAGATAAGCATTCAAAAGCATTCATTTTGGAGTATAAATAACTCCGAGTCTCTGGTGATGATACTAAAAGGCTTCCCATGGAAGCAGTTTTGTAAAGATGTCTGCCACTTGTTCTTTTGTGCCCACATATTCAACTCTTATGTTCTTTTCTGCAACTTGTTTCTGTAGAAAGTGATACTTGATTGGAATGTTCTTCATATTGGAGTGCATCACCGGGTTCTTCGAGATACTGATGGCACTTGTATTATCACAATATATTTGAATGGGCTCATCATACTCAACCTGTATATCTGTCAAAGTTTGTTTCATCCATAGAACCTGTGTACAACATGTTGCTGCTGCAATATAATCTACCTCAGATGTAGATAAATATATCGATGATTGTTTCTTGCTTAGCCATGATACTAAACACTCACCCAAGTATAATGATGCTCCACTGGCACTTCGTCGGTCATTAATGAAACCTACCCAATCTACATCTATGTAGGAAATAAGTGATCGATATTTTCCTTTTGGATACCATAATCCAAAATCTTTTGTTCCTTCGAGATATCTGAAAATCATCTTCACTGCTAATACATGTGATTCCTTTGGTGCTGCTTGAAATCATGCCACCTGTCCAATTGCATGCATTAAATTTGGTCTAGATGTTGTCACATATAGTAGGCTACCAATCATTGACCTGTATTGCCTCTGAGACTTTGAATCATCATCTTTGCTCAACTTGCAACTTGTTTGCATGGGAGTGATAATTGGTTTGCAATCTTCCATTCCAAACCTCTTTAGCATTTCTCTAATATACTTGGTTTGAGAAATGAAAATTCCTTGGTTTCTTTGACGTATCTGAAGACCCAGAAAGAAGGACAGTTCTCCAAGTAATGACATTTCAAATTCATTCTGCATGTCCTTTGCAAATTTTTGTCTTGACCTGTCATCAGTACTTCCAAAAATAATATCATCAACATAAACTTCAATTAATAAAATACTATCTTGAGTTACCTTGATGTAGATGTTGTCTGCACTTCCTTTTCTGAACCCTGCCTGCTGTAAATATTTATCTAATCTAGAGTACCATGCTCTAGGAGCCTGTTTTAGACCATACAAGGCCTTCTTTAATTTACACACATAATCTGAGTTCTCTGACAACTGAAATCCTTTTGGTTTTTCAATGTATACTTCTTCTTCAAGTTCCCCATTCAAAAAAGTTTATTTTACGTCCATCTGATACACTATAATATTTTTGGAGCATGCATAAGCTAAAAGAAATCTTATTTCTTCCATTCTGTAAACTGGGGAAAATGTATCTTCAAAGTTGATTCCTTCAACATGTGCATATCCTTTACATACCAATCTCTCTTTGTTCCTTGTAACATGTCCATCTTCATTCAATTTATTCCTGTATACCCACTTTGAGTCGATCACATGCTTATCCTTTGGTCTTGGAACCAATTTCCGAGTGTTATTTTTCTCTATTTGATCCAATTCTCCATCCATGGCCTTATTCCAAAATTCATCCTTGCTGGCCTCTTCAAAACAGGTTGGTTCAATCGTATATGAGAGTGCTAGGTGTGTTTGTTCTGGTGAACAAATTCTTCTTCTAGTCTCAACTCTTGCATATTTGTTTCTGATAATTTGATCTGAAGGATGATTCTTATGTACTCGTCTGCGAGGTGTCTTTGGAGGCACTTGTTGAAATTTCTCTTCTACTTCTTTCATATACTCTTCATCTTCCCCTTCTACTTTTTTTTCATCTTCTACTTCTTCTTCGTAAAGCTGTTCCATTGATTCATTTTCTTCTTCCTTTAATTCTTGTCTACATGTTTCATCAATTGTTACGTTGATGCTTTACACAACTTTGTTCAATCTTAGGTTGTAACACTTATATGCTTTATTTGTACTTGAGTAACCAACAAGTACTCATTTTTCCACATGAGAGTCAGGCTTTCCCATTCTACCATCTTCTCTTTTGATGTAGCATTTGCTTCTAAAAACTCTGAAGTGCTTCACATATGTTGGTCTTCCTTTCCATAGCTCATAGGGAGTTTTGTCAATGTTGTTTCTGAGCACTAATCTATTTTGAATGTGAAATATTGTATGCACTGCCTATGTCCAAAATATATCTGTCAATTTGGAATCCATTAGCATTGTTCGAGCCATTTCATGTATTGTCCTGTTCTTTCTTTCAACAACTCCATTACGTTGAGGTGTCCTAGCAATGAAGATTTTCCTTTTTATTCCATGCCTACTGCAGTATTCCATAAATTCCTTTGAAGTGAACTCTCCTACATTATCAGATCTCAAGTATTTGATTTTTGAATCCATTTCATTTTCAACCATTTCCTTGTAGACCTTGAAGTTTTCAAAAGCTTATGACTTATTCCTGAGAAAGAAAACTGCAGTCATTATTTTATAATCATCAACTAATAACATAAAGTATTTCTCACATTTTAAACCCTTTGTTGTAATTGGTCCAACCAGATCAGTGTGCACAATTTCTAGTGGTCTTGTTGTTGAACATTCTTTTGATTTAAACCTGGTCTCTGTTTGCTTTGTTTGTTGACAATGCTTGCATAAAGTGTTGGTTGGTTTCGTGATCAAGGGCATTTCTCTAACTGCTTCCCTTTTGTTGACTTTGATAAGGTTATCAAAATGTATGTGACCCATTCTTCTGTCACATAGACAAATTTCATCTTCCTTTCCTAGGAAACACTTTTCGTTTCCAATTTCACTTAATAAATATATGTTTCTTGATGTTCTCACAACTGTTGCAATCAATTTTCCTGAACCTTCTTTTCTTATCTTGCACTTTTGTGAATCGAAAGTAACTTTGTGACCTTGGTCACACATTTGACTTGCACTTCGAAGATTATGTTTTATATCTTCTTGTTGGCCCTTGGTTATGGAAGAAAGTGAAGATTTAGGAAGAAAGGCTAAGTACGAATTGTGTGGAAGGCATAATGACTGAGATTGGATCGAAGTGGTCAAATAAGAAGAAAAGAAGGAGCGAAGTAAGAGAAAATGAGTCGTTGAATGAGAAGATAGAGGAAGACAGATCAATACGGAAGATGGATCGTGGACAACTCAACAAGTGGAAAAATCCACCAACGGATGCTTTGGAGCACCTTGTGGGAAAGAAGGAAAGATAGGCTAGTGAAGCCCTGAAAACGTGGGTCAAGTTGACCTAGGGTTTTAGACACCTAGGGTTTTGGGATCTAGGGTTTTGAAACCTAGATGTATGTCATGTAAAGTATAAATAAAGGTCTAGAGGAACTAGGATCGGGTCATTCGGAGTTTGAAGAAGATTGTATTATTGATGTCGAGTGATTATTGTTGTTGTGTGAGGAGAGTATTGCGTTGTGAGAATATTGTTGTATTGTAATATCTTCAGCTGGGAGAGAATATCAATCCTGCAGCTAGGTGTACAGGGAGGGGAGAGTAGAAGAGAAGGAGAGAGAGATCTGCAAGCTAAGTGCACAAATAGAACTGTATGTTTTCATATAATATATCAAGAAACACAATTCTATGGACGTAGCCCTAGGGAGAGGGTGAACCACATATATCTTGTTGTTATGTGTAATTGATGTTGTCTTCTTTTCCTTTTGTTATTATGTCATTACATTATTGTGCTAGATCTGAGATATAACTGTGAAAAGTAGGTTTAAGTTGGTAAAGAATAACTAGATCTCTGTGTGTTGTTCTTTTGAATCCACTTACATTTCCTCTAGTTGTAGACACCTATGTCCTACAACCCCCTATTTCTACTTTGGGTGAGACTACATCTACTTCGTAGGTGTTTTAGAAAGGGCCAGTAGTTAGGGCTTGTTGGTGCACTGTTAGAGTTGAACCCTGAGTCTGCCCCTATGCCAACAAATGGTTCCATTGTCGGGACCGAGATCTTCTTGAGGGAATGTCAAGGTGCTTTCCATTGAAGAAAGAGATTCAAAAGTGGATAGAAGAACAAGAGAAGGAATTCATTGAGGCTTAGAATAATAACCCTAATCTTAGTACAAATGATTGGTTGGGAAGGTATATCTTTACCAATATACACAAGATTTTCTTTGGAGGAATTCATAAGGAGCTATATGAGTGGTTAGCCAGATTAGGAGATACCCATTTTGAGATGAGATTTAGAGCACTTGTGGTTTGGATGTCGACATTGATCAAGAAGGTCAAGAGAGTTGATAACGTCGTGTCAAGAGCAGTAGATCACTGGTTTGATAGCACCATTGGAGGGTACATTACCAAGTTTTCTATTGATAGAGTAGAGTCATATAGCCAAGCAGAGAGATATTTCTTTAAGGGACCGAGAGGAAATTTTTTACACTTTTTGAAGTTGAACATCAAGATTTTATTGCATGAGAAGAACATATTGAAGATACAGTAGTTGGTCAGATAAAAAATCTAATGTTCAAGAATTCAGACAGTGACACTGACACAGAGGTTCGACATACGCGCAGTGGGAGAACCTTCAGAGAGGTTCCTCTTGTGGAATTGCTTGAGCCGAATCATGAACCATTAACACAAGACAACGGGTTATACAATGGAGAAGAAGAAGAGTTATTGAACGAGGAACATTCAAAGTCTGCTAGGGAAAAAAAAGGGAAGACTGAAGAACCTTGCTGAGAAGAATAAGAAACTTCAGGAACTGCGCCGACCGTTGAAGTAAGTACAATTACTCCTCCTATTTTTTTAGCAGCTTTAAGTAGCTAGAGTAGCCAAAGTTATCAGAGCACTCAGAGTACTTCTACCACCAATTTAGTACATACTCATTCAAGCACCCTCGGAAGATCTATGGAAAATGAAATGAGGCTACCTATCTTTAGAGGAGATGGATCTTAATATCCTGATCAACACTGGTTCTTATGCAAATCTATATGGAGTATTAAACAAGTCAATGATGAAGTTGTTAAGAGAGATCAGTTTAGTACTACCTTAAGAGACCGTGCATTGAGTTGGTACATGAAGTTTGTTAAAGGAGTTATACAACCTAAACCGTTGAATGATATCAAGACTATGTTGAGTGCAGAATTAAAGAAACCCAAGTCAGAGTCACTGTGCATTACAAAAATGAAAGAGATCAAGCAGAGAGTAGCTGAAATTATTTGGGAGTTTGATCAGAGGTTTAAGACCTTGACATGTTGTTTGAGTTTTCAGATCCTAGACGAGCATAACAAAGAATGGTTCATTGTTGCCCTCTTACCACATATTAGAGTTCCTCTGATGCAACAAAAGTTCACTTTGTAGGCCGAGGCATTGGAGATCACCATGAAGCTAGAATCATCCCCTATGGGAGAATCCAACTCAGGTATGAGTCGAATTTTGAGTGAGCTAACTAGCTTATCTATATAGGTCGAAGATATGAAGAAAGACAAGGGAAAAGATAAAATAGAAGACATCTGGTGTATCATATGAAAATTAGAAGGCCATGGTAAGGATAATTGTCCCCTATTCCATGAGTACTTGGCCTCTTGAGCTTCGATCCCTTTGAAGCAGGTTACTCTACCCTGGTGCAAGGTATGTAGAAATAAACATCGCCCTGGTGAATGTTATTACATGCAAAAATATGTCCAGACACCTACAAAACTTTACTCCACATTCTGTAAATCTGTGGATGAGAAGAATTGTAGGGCTTATGATCTCTTTCATGAAAGATCAAGAGATACATATAGGATTCAAGGCGAAGTACAACATGAAGGAAATTCTATGCAATTTAATTCTCCAGGAAGAGGAAACTTCAACCCTCACAGTGGATTCAGAGGAAGAGGACGAGGAGGAGGCATGGGTCAAGGTCAAGGTCATATCATTTGTTATAACTATGCACAACTAGGACACTTGGCAAGGGATTGCGAGAACCCTTGTACCACTTGCAGCTACTGCAACTCATTTGAACATGTTATTGAAGATTTTCCAGCATTGTTAGCGAAGCTCCACGAGAGACGAGGATGAAACCAACAAGTAAAATTAATCTTAGTAGAACCTCTAGGAGAGGATCCCAGAGTTGTTGTTATCACTAGAGGAGGTGTTGTTATAGGTGAAGACAGGGTGACCCCAGAAAAGACTATAGAAGAATCAAGGGTCAGAAGAGCTACAGAGAAGACACAAGTGTTTGATCCAAGGAAAGAAAAGAAGGCATTTGAAGAGGCAAGAAGATCATTCGGAAGAGACCAGGCTTATTCATCAAAGACACAACCATAAGTGAGATAATGTGGAATGCCTCTAGCATTTGATCAGTCTGCGTCACCTAGAGAAGGAAAAGAGGTAAGAAATCTTATGTAATTCTTATGTACTTGCATTAATTTTATTAAGGATGAAAGAGATGTACAAGAACCACAAAATTTGATCAGACAGTATGAGATCGGTAAGGTAGACCCTCTACTGAATAGAGTAGTACATCAAGTATCTAGAAAAAGAAGGAAAAATAAGGAACTACACCTTAATGCTCATATTTGAGATTATGACATAGATTATGTGGTCCTCGACTTGGGATTAGAAGTCAATGTTATGACAAAGTAGACATAGGCACTGATGGGAAAACCTAAGTTGATTTACTCCCCTATCAAGCTTAGGATGGCTAATCAGCAGGCAGTAAGCCCCTTTGGGAGACTAGAACATGTCCTTGTGGACATCGACGGGGTAAGGAAATTTGTGACCTTCGAGGTGATTGAGATAGTTGACGATAGTTGTCCTTATCCCGCGTTGTTAGGAATTGATTAGGATTTCAACAATTCCACTGTTGTTGACTTAAAGAAAAGAAGAATGACATTTAAAGGTGATGGCCTTAGGGTCATCGCACCTCTTGATCCTGATGAAGGTCGCAGATACACATAACCCATCAAATAAGAAGACCATGCTTATGAACTAGAGAACATATATAAATTGACAGCAAGACAACAAGATTACATTAATCCTACAATAGATGGGAACTTAAGCTGGCGATGTGACAACGCATGCTCATCAGATTCAGAGGAAGCACTAGAGAACTGGAAGAAAAAAATGTATGAAGTTTCTACGAGAATGTGTGCTAGATTGACCAAGGAAGTTCGTTGCATTGGCACATAAGTAAGCAATCTGCCCACATTTGATGGTTTAAATCATTTAGAAATATTCTTGTCAGAATTTGAAGAAATTTTACTAGTACAACAACGAATGTTGGCACTGGACGAAGCCTTGAAAGCAACACTAGCGAGATGGTGGGGAACACACAAAAAGAACACCGTGGAATGGGTGCAATGTCACACTTTGATGACAATGCTCTTTTCAAAACAAGACGAAGGGTGTGAAGTTCAATACACAGGTCAGAGATGCCCAAAGGACCATGTGTGAAGTTGTGAGGAGGCCTGGAGAAACATTCCTTAAGAGCAGTGGGTGCATAAATTCATTAACACTTTGGACACCACACCTATCAATTGGTATATTCAAGAAGAACTGCACCTCACCACTGCAGATTGGTATGGTATGACTCAAAAATTTGTAGCTACATTCTTATTTGAAAGTCAATACCCCACAATAGATCAAGCTCTGCAAGTTGTAACAGAAAAATTCTTTGAGGAGGCACCTAACCTCCCTTTGGAGCAAGAAGAGGATGAATGGACTGCACCTCTTTAGAAATTACAAGGTTGTTACAATATCAATGCTTATGAAGACGATGATCCTAGGAATGTGAACATCACTTAAAAAAAAGGACAGAGAGACATAGAAGGACCAGGAGTTGAACTACCTTTTATTAGACAACCAATCAAAATCAAGAAAGTTAATATTAGAATAGAGAAAGCACCTAAGCTCGCAAATGTTGGAGATTATTGGGATGATGCCACTATTGATAAGATCACAAAGTTATTGCATGAATATCAGGACTTGTTTGCAACCAAGTTCATTGACATGAAGGGCATTAAAGGGCCCATGGGAGAAATGAATATCCCATTGAAGCTAGATGCAAGGCCAATCAAGTAGAGACCTTACAGTCTGAATCCAAAATATAAACAGAAAGTCAAGATTGAATTAGACAGAATGTTGGAAGCAGGAATCATAGAACCTGTTGAAGAATCAGAATGGATTATCCCTATGGTGGTCCAAGATAAGAAGACATTAGAGATCATAATTTATGTATATTTAAGGAAGCTGAATGATGCATGCTTACATGATCCAATCCCTACACCTTTTAGAGATGAGGTTCTAGATAATGTGGGAGGACATGAAGTTTACTCCTTCACAGATGGATTCTTAGGTTATCACCAGATCAAGATTTCTAAGGAATATCGCCATAAGACCACATTTGCAACATAATGGGGTTCTTTCCAGTACACAGTGATGCCTTTTGGACTGAATAATGCACCAACCATCTTTTCTAGGGTGGTCTTCGAAGCATTCAATGAATTTTTACATAAATTTTTGGAAGCATATTTTGATGATTGGACTATTTTTAGCTTATTGAAAAATCATATTGAATGCTTAAGACTAATGTTGGATAAGTGCAGGAAATGTCAGAGTGCCCTGAACCTAAAGAAGTGTATCTTATTTTCACCCTTTGGAGTGTTGCTAGGCCATATTGTGTGTAAGTAGGGGTTGTTGGTAGATCCTTCTAAGATTGCCATCATTGCTGACCTACCCCCTCCTACCTCAGTTAGATAGTTGCGCACTATGCTAGGACATATTGGATACTACTGAAAGTTAATTAAGGGATATGCACAGATAAAAACACCTATGGATAAGTTATTAAATAAATATTGTTAGTTCCAATGGTTAGAGGAATGTCTGTATAGCTTCAACACACTGAAACAAAAAATGGTCACTGCGCCCATTTTGGTTTTCCCAGATTGGAGTAAGGAATTCCATGTGCATGTCAATGCTTCATCTATTGCATTAGGAGTAGTGTTATCAAAACCAGGAGCAAGAGACATTGACCATCCGTTAGCCTTTTCTAGTAGGAAGCTATCTACAACTGAGATAAATTACACTACCACTGAGAGAGAAGGTTTAGCCATGGTGTATGCATTGCAGAAGTTTCTACACTACTTGTTGGGAGGACATTTTAATATGTTCACTGATCACTCTACGCTGAAGTGCCTAGTCAAGAAGCCAATGTTGGGGGGAAGAATATGAAGATGGCTACTGTTATTTTAGGAATATGATTTTGAGATTGTGGTCAAGGAAGGGAGAATGAACAAGGGACCTAACCATTTGTCCAGGTTAGAACATGGAGAGGAACCTAACAATTTGGAGGATACACTACCAGATGCACAGTTGTTGTCCATTAGAAATTTTGATGATCACTTCGTCGAGATATTCTAGTTCCTATCAATAGGAATGGCACCCTGTGAATATATAGGCATTCAGAAGAAACAACTGGTAGTTTGTGTTGTAGATTTTTCACTTATAGCTGGACAACTTTATAAAATGGGACCTGATGAGATCCTGAGGAGATGTGTTATGGAGGTAGAAAGACCATTGATTTTGGTAGAAGCACATGAGGGCATCGCAGGAGGACACTATGCAGGAAAAGCAACAGTGCAAAAGGTTCTCAGAGCTGGTCTCTGGTGGCCCACTTTACACAAAGATGATAAAAAATACTACAAAGCCTGCGATGTATGCCAAAGAGTTGGGAAACCTTCCAGAAGAGATGAGATGCCTTTAGCACCTCAGCTAACTTTACAAGCATTTGAAAAATGGGCCATTGATTTTGTGAGACCTATCAACCCACTAGGAAAGCACACAGGAGCTTGATACATTATCACTGCGACAGAGTACTTGACCAGACGGGTAGAAGCAAGAGTAGTCAAGGACTATAGTGCAACTACAACTGCGCGATTCATTTTTGATGATATCATAACCTGATTTAGATGCCAGAAGGCCCTGATGAACGATCAAGGTACACATTTTATCAATAAGACTATTTAAGCCTTGACTCCAGAATTTGAAGTTCATCATCAAAAGAGCACACCTTACCACCCATAAGAAAATGGAATAGTCGTAGCTTTCAATAAGATCTTGGAGACAATGCTGATGAAGATTTGTAGTGTGAATAGGGATGATTGGGATTTGAGAGTACCATTAGTGTTATGGGCATATAGAACTACTTGTAAGAAGTTGACAATGAAAACTCCCTTTAAGTCGGTTTATGGTCTAGAAGCAGTGGTACCTATGGAATATCTAGTTCCTATCTTGAGAATTGCAGCATTTACAGGTATGGATGACACAGGCGTTGTGTAAGACAGGCTTGCGCAGTTGTTCAAACTGGAAGAATACAGGTTCATTGTAAGATTCCGTTAGTAGATACAAAAGGAACAAGAGAAGGCCTACCATGACAGGCATATCAAGAAGAAAGCATTTAGGCAAGGATATATAGTATTGGTATATGACAACAAGTTCATGAAGCATCTAGGGAAGTTGAGGACACATTGGCTTGGGCCATATGAGGTTTCATATGTTACAGAAGGAGGAGTTGCGTAGTTGAAGACTTTGAATGGAGAATGGAAGGAAGGTTTAGTGAACGAGATCCAATTGAAATTGTACTATGACAATCAGTTGCCTCGCAACTCTCAGTAAAAGCATAAAAAGAAGGGTCTAGGTACCAAGTGCAGTTGAAACTAGGTACCAGACACAGAAAATACAGTCTACACAAGGAAGGGAGGGACAAAGTAGAAAGCACAGGATGCTCCATGTAGTTTGAATTCGAAGTAAAACAGAAGGTTCAGAACTAGAGTGCCTCGGGACGAGTCACATGTGAGTGTTGGGGACTTGTTGGCAAAGTACGGATTGCGCGGATTAAAGAAGAAAGAGAAGATTCATGAAGAAAGGAAAAGTATGAACTGCATGAAAGAAACATTGAATGATATTGGGTTGAAGTGGTCAAAGAAGTAGAAAAGGAGTGAAGTAAGAGAAAACGATTCGTTGAATGAGAAGATCGAGGAAGACAGATCAACAAGGAAGATGGATCGTGGACAACTCAGCAAGAGGAAAAATCCACCAACGGATGCTTTGGAGCACCTCGCGGGAAAGAAGGAAAGATAGGTTGGCAAAGCCCTGAAAATGTGGGTCAAGTTGACCTAGGGTTTTAGACACCTAGGGTTTTGACACCTAGATGTCTGTCATGTAAGGTATAAATAAAGGTCTAGAGGACCTGGGATCGATTCGTTTCGAGTTCAAAAAGGATTGTATTGTTGATGTTGAGTGATTATTGTTGTTGTGTGAGGAGAGCATTGTGTTGTGAGAATATTGTTCTATTGTAAGATCTTTAGCTGGGTGCGAATATCAATCCTCCAACTGGGTGCATAGGGAGGGGAGAGAAGAAGAGAAGTAGAGAGAGATTTGCAAGCTAAGTGCATAGATAGAACTGTATTTTTTCATATAATATATCAAGAAACAAAATTTTGTAGATGTAGTTCTAGGGAGAGGGTGAACCACGTATATCTTGTTGTTATGTGTGATTGATGTTGTGTTATTTTCCTTTTGTTATTCTGTCATTAAATTATTGTGCTAGATCTGAGATATAACTGTGCGAAGTAGGTTTAAGTTGGTAAAGAATAACAAGATCTTTGTGTGTTGTTCTTTTGAATCCACTTGAATTTCCTCTGGTTGTAGACACATGTGTCATGCAACCCCCTATTGCTACTTCGGGTGAGATTGCATCTGCTTCATAGGTGTTGCTGAGAGGGCCAATAGTTAGGGCTTGTTGGTGCACTATTAGAGTTGAACCCTGGGTCTACCCCTGTGCCAACACTTCTACTAGTAGAACATTTTCTGCCTTGGTATTCGTGTTCCTAATTATGACTGTGCCTTTTACAATGATTTTAGTTGAATCATCATTTCTGAAGGAGATTGATCCATCTCTTCCCTTTATTAATGTAAGAAACCTATCTCTATCACCTGTCATGTGTTTTGAGCAACCACTGTCAACATACCAACCACGTTTCTTCTTCTTAGCTTGTAGAGAGAGTGTGCATTCTTCATTGCTATATTGATTATGCTTTCTTATCCATGTCCTTTTCTGAGGTTCCTGTCTATGACTTTTTTTGTTTTGTTGTGGTTCTCTAGGAGGGACTGCCATTCTGAAATCTTTTTCCATGTGTCCAAAGTTGTTACATTTGTAGCATTCCACTTCAGTTCTTAAAGATTCAAACATGTTGTAACTTATTCTCTGTGTTTCACTAGGCCTTTTTGGACAACCCTTTTGTGTATGACTTTCAAAGTTGTTTATGTTCCTGTTGTTAGCTCTACAATTCACATCTTTATGTCCAAAATAATTACATGCATAACATAAACAAAAAAAGATAGTTTGATACTTGGGAGTTGAAGATCTTTTGAAAGTAGGTACTCTTATGAATCCTTCTTCTTCACGAGTCCTATCTATTTTTGTTATTCGTTGATTCTGAAATATGAATCTTCTTAGTGGAGGAGTGTCCCTGTAATTTTCTTTGTAGACCTTCCTATTCCCTTTGATTGTTTCTGCATAGATTTTTGGATATGTTTCTTGTTTTGTTGTTTTGGAGCTTGATCCATTTTTTGTCTGATTGTATCCAAGTCCAAACTTGTCATGATGAGGTTTTTGACTGTTGATAATGTCATTCAAAACTTTTGAGTTGTTCTGCATATTTTTATTTTGAAGAGCCTTTCTTATTGTGACAATTTTTGCTTCCAAATTTCCAATGATCATGTCTCTTCCTTCTAGTTGTTCTTTGAGTGCTTCTTCAATTCTCTTATCTTCTTCAATTTGAAACTTCAAATTTGTGATCGTTTGTTCTAGTTCCTGAGTGTCTTCTTTCTTGTCTAGTTTCGCTTGTAGTTTCTTGTTTTTCTTCTTTTCTATTCTGATAACTTCTATGACACACAACAATTATTCTTGGTAGTCAACTTCAGCCTCTTCATATTCTTATTCGGAGTCTTCTTTATCAAATTCTTCTACTGCCATGAATAGAACTCTTTCTATCTCACTGTCACTGACTTCATCTTCATCTAATGATGAGATGTCTTCTTTGGTGCATAAGATTTTCTTGAAAACTTTCTTTGTGGTTCTTTTTCCTTAATATGTTTGTTTTCTATTTGAGTAACCCTCATCATTTCTATTTTTCTTATGAGGAAATTTGTTATCAAAATTACCAATACCATCACAATTAAATAAAATCAAAGAAATCTTACCTCTATACCTGTTGTTGGTTCCCTTGTTCAATCTTTTGACAAAGTTGGCCACTTCTTCATCATCTTCTGAGACATCACTGTTGTTGCTATGTTTTTTTTCTTTTTGATTTCCATTTTTCTTTGACCTTTTGGATGCTTTGAAGGCTGCTTCTTTTATATCTGGATTTTCCTGTTTAGTTCTCATTTCATATGTTGTGAAGATTCCATCTAGTTCGTCTATGCTTATTGAGTTTAGATATTCTCTTTCTTCTAGTGTTGATATCTTAGGGTCAAATCTCATAGGAAGAGATCTTAGTACCTTTTGAACAATTACAGATTCTTTGATTTATTCTCCCAATACCAATATTGCATTTACTGTTTCATCGACTAGTAAAAAGTAAGCTGCAATGTTCTCATCTTCCTTCATCTTTATTTGTTCAAACTGACCTCTGTAAGTTTGAAGCTTTGCTACTTTGACTTTTGAATCTCCTTCATAAATATTTCGAAGTTTGTCCCAAATATCTTTAGCGGATTTACAATGTGCAACTTTGGTGAATACCAATTCTCCAAGACCATTAAGAAGTGCATTTGTGGCTTTGGAATTATTCTGACCGAGTTTCATAGCTTTGTCATTTTTTGGCGGAACTGTTGGTGTTGTGTATCCATCTACAATTGATTCCCAAATTTCAAATCCCTGTGCATGTATATATGTATTCATCCTTATGCTCCAAAAGGCATACTTATGTCCATGAAACTATGGTATTCCATTTTTATACATGTTGTTTCTCTCCATGATCTACCTTTCAGTGGTTAAACTGGTTTCTGAAGGAACCTACTTTGATACCAATTCTTGGATTATTGAGAGGGGGGGTGAATTCGTAATAGAGAAATCTAATCCTTTTAACCATATAATGCAAGTGTTATATCAATGTATCATTATCATCCAATATTTGCAGAGTAAATAAAAAATGAAAAAATGAACAATCATACAAATACACAGTACACCAATGTTTTTACGTGGAAACCCAAAGCGGGAGAAAACCATGTAATGCTTTGTCTTATATGTCTTGAAGAATTACATTCATTGGAAGCACTAACTTCCTTTGTTTTCCAGCAGCAACTGGAAGGAGGCTCCAACCCCCTATTTTCTCAGGCTAAAACTTAAGGGAAGCTTCAACTCCCCAATTCTATGGCTACAACCCCCTATGTTNATATACACAAGATTTTCTTTGGAGGAATTCATAAGGAGCTATATGAGTGGTTAGCCAGATTAGGAGATACCCATTTTGAGATGAGATTTAGAGCACTTGTGGTTTGGATGTCGACATTGATCAAGAAGGTCAAGAGAGTTGATAACGTCGTGTCAAGAGCAGTAGATCACTGGTTTGATAGCACCATTGGAGGGTACATTACCAAGTTTTCTATTGATAGAGTAGAGTCATATAGCCAAGCAGAGAGATATTTCTTTAAGGGACCGAGAGGAAATTTTTTACACTTTTTGAAGTTGAACATCAAGATTTTATTGCATGAGAAGAACATATTGAAGATACAGTAGTTGGTCAGATAAAAAATCTAATGTTCAAGAATTCAGACAGTGACACTGACACAGAGGTTCGACATACGCGCAGTGGGAGAACCTTCAGAGAGGTTCCTCTTGTGGAATTGCTTGAGCCGAATCATGAACCATTAACACAAGACAACGGGTTATACAATGGAGAAGAAGAAGAGTTATTGAACGAGGAACATTCAAAGTCTGCTAGGGAAAAAAAAGGGAAGACTGAAGAACCTTGCTGAGAAGAATAAGAAACTTCAGGAACTGCGCCGACCGTTGAAGTAAGTACAATTACTCCTCCTATTTTTTTAGCAGCTTTAAGTAGCTAGAGTAGCCAAAGTTATCAGAGCACTCAGAGTACTTCTACCACCAATTTAGTACATACTCATTCAAGCACCCTCGGAAGATCTATGGAAAATGAAATGAGGCTACCTATCTTTAGAGGAGATGGATCTTAATATCCTGATCAACACTGGTTCTTATGCAAATCTATATGGAGTATTAAACAAGTCAATGATGAAGTTGTTAAGAGAGATCAGTTTAGTACTACCTTAAGAGACCGTGCATTGAGTTGGTACATGAAGTTTGTTAAAGGAGTTATACAACCTAAACCGTTGAATGATATCAAGACTATGTTGAGTGCAGAATTAAAGAAACCCAAGTCAGAGTCACTGTGCATTACAAAAATGAAAGAGATCAAGCAGAGAGTAGCTGAAATTATTTGGGAGTTTGATCAGAGGTTTAAGACCTTGACATGTTGTTTGAGTTTTCAGATCCTAGACGAGCATAACAAAGAATGGTTCATTGTTGCCCTCTTACCACATATTAGAGTTCCTCTGATGCAACAAAAGTTCACTTTGTAGGCCGAGGCATTGGAGATCACCATGAAGCTAGAATCATCCCCTATGGGAGAATCCAACTCAGGTATGAGTCGAATTTTGAGTGAGCTAACTAGCTTATCTATATAGGTCGAAGATATGAAGAAAGACAAGGGAAAAGATAAAATAGAAGACATCTGGTGTATCATATGAAAATTAGAAGGCCATGGTAAGGATAATTGTCCCCTATTCCATGAGTACTTGGCCTCTTGAGCTTCGATCCCTTTGAAGCAGGTTACTCTACCCTGGTGCAAGGTATGTAGAAATAAACATCGCCCTGGTGAATGTTATTACATGCAAAAATATGTCCAGACACCTACAAAACTTTACTCCACATTCTGTAAATCTGTGGATGAGAAGAATTGTAGGGCTTATGATCTCTTTCATGAAAGATCAAGAGATACATATAGGATTCAAGGCGAAGTACAACATGAAGGAAATTCTATGCAATTTAATTCTCCAGGAAGAGGAAACTTCAACCCTCACAGTGGATTCAGAGGAAGAGGACGAGGAGGAGGCATGGGTCAAGGTCAAGGTCATATCATTTGTTATAACTATGCACAACTAGGACACTTGGCAAGGGATTGCGAGAACCCTTGTACCACTTGCAGCTACTGCAACTCATTTGAACATGTTATTGAAGATTTTCCAGCATTGTTAGCGAAGCTCCACGAGAGACGAGGATGAAACCAACAAGTAAAATTAATCTTAGTAGAACCTCTAGGAGAGGATCCCAGAGTTGTTGTTATCACTAGAGGAGGTGTTGTTATAGGTGAAGACAGGGTGACCCCAGAAAAGACTATAGAAGAATCAAGGGTCAGAAGAGCTACAGAGAAGACACAAGTGTTTGATCCAAGGAAAGAAAAGAAGGCATTTGAAGAGGCAAGAAGATCATTCGGAAGAGACCAGGCTTATTCATCAAAGACACAACCATAAGTGAGATAATGTGGAATGCCTCTAGCATTTGATCAGTCTGCGTCACCTAGAGAAGGAAAAGAGGTAAGAAATCTTATGTAATTCTTATGTACTTGCATTAATTTTATTAAGGATGAAAGAGATGTACAAGAACCACAAAATTTGATCAGACAGTATGAGATCGGTAAGGTAGACCCTCTACTGAATAGAGTAGTACATCAAGTATCTAGAAAAAGAAGGAAAAATAAGGAACTACACCTTAATGCTCATATTTGAGATTATGACATAGATTATGTGGTCCTCGACTTGGGATTAGAAGTCAATGTTATGACAAAGTAGACATAGGCACTGATGGGAAAACCTAAGTTGATTTACTCCCCTATCAAGCTTAGGATGGCTAATCAGCAGGCAGTAAGCCCCTTTGGGAGACTAGAACATGTCCTTGTGGACATCGACGGGGTAAGGAAATTTGTGACCTTCGAGGTGATTGAGATAGTTGACGATAGTTGTCCTTATCCCGCGTTGTTAGGAATTGATTAGGATTTCAACAATTCCACTGTTGTTGACTTAAAGAAAAGAAGAATGACATTTAAAGGTGATGGCCTTAGGGTCATCGCACCTCTTGATCCTGATGAAGGTCGCAGATACACATAACCCATCAAATAAGAAGACCATGCTTATGAACTAGAGAACATATATAAATTGACAGCAAGACAACAAGATTACATTAATCCTACAATAGATGGGAACTTAAGCTGGCGATGTGACAACGCATGCTCATCAGATTCAGAGGAAGCACTAGAGAACTGGAAGAAAAAAATGTATGAAGTTTCTACGAGAATGTGTGCTAGATTGACCAAGGAAGTTCGTTGCATTGGCACATAAGTAAGCAATCTGCCCACATTTGATGGTTTAAATCATTTAGAAATATTCTTGTCAGAATTTGAAGAAATTTTACTAGTACAACAACGAATGTTGGCACTGGACGAAGCCTTGAAAGCAACACTAGCGAGATGGTGGGGAACACACAAAAAGAACACCGTGGAATGGGTGCAATGTCACACTTTGATGACAATGCTCTTTTCAAAACAAGACGAAGGGTGTGAAGTTCAATACACAGGTCAGAGATGCCCAAAGGACCATGTGTGAAGTTGTGAGGAGGCCTGGAGAAACATTCCTTAAGAGCAGTGGGTGCATAAATTCATTAACACTTTGGACACCACACCTATCAATTGGTATATTCAAGAAGAACTGCACCTCACCACTGCAGATTGGTATGGTATGACTCAAAAATTTGTAGCTACATTCTTATTTGAAAGTCAATACCCCACAATAGATCAAGCTCTGCAAGTTGTAACAGAAAAATTCTTTGAGGAGGCACCTAACCTCCCTTTGGAGCAAGAAGAGGATGAATGGACTGCACCTCTTTAGAAATTACAAGGTTGTTACAATATCAATGCTTATGAAGACGATGATCCTAGGAATGTGAACATCACTTAAAAAAAAGGACAGAGAGACATAGAAGGACCAGGAGTTGAACTACCTTTTATTAGACAACCAATCAAAATCAAGAAAGTTAATATTAGAATAGAGAAAGCACCTAAGCTCGCAAATGTTGGAGATTATTGGGATGATGCCACTATTGATAAGATCACAAAGTTATTGCATGAATATCAGGACTTGTTTGCAACCAAGTTCATTGACATGAAGGGCATTAAAGGGCCCATGGGAGAAATGAATATCCCATTGAAGCTAGATGCAAGGCCAATCAAGTAGAGACCTTACAGTCTGAATCCAAAATATAAACAGAAAGTCAAGATTGAATTAGACAGAATGTTGGAAGCAGGAATCATAGAACCTGTTGAAGAATCAGAATGGATTATCCCTATGGTGGTCCAAGATAAGAAGACATTAGAGATCATAATTTATGTATATTTAAGGAAGCTGAATGATGCATGCTTACATGATCCAATCCCTACACCTTTTAGAGATGAGGTTCTAGATAATGTGGGAGGACATGAAGTTTACTCCTTCACAGATGGATTCTTAGGTTATCACCAGATCAAGATTTCTAAGGAATATCGCCATAAGACCACATTTGCAACATAATGGGGTTCTTTCCAGTACACAGTGATGCCTTTTGGACTGAATAATGCACCAACCATCTTTTCTAGGGTGGTCTTCGAAGCATTCAATGAATTTTTACATAAATTTTTGGAAGCATATTTTGATGATTGGACTATTTTTAGCTTATTGAAAAATCATATTGAATGCTTAAGACTAATGTTGGATAAGTGCAGGAAATGTCAGAGTGCCCTGAACCTAAAGAAGTGTATCTTATTTTCACCCTTTGGAGTGTTGCTAGGCCATATTGTGTGTAAGTAGGGGTTGTTGGTAGATCCTTCTAAGATTGCCATCATTGCTGACCTACCCCCTCCTACCTCAGTTAGATAGTTGCGCACTATGCTAGGACATATTGGATACTACTGAAAGTTAATTAAGGGATATGCACAGATAAAAACACCTATGGATAAGTTATTAAATAAATATTGTTAGTTCCAATGGTTAGAGGAATGTCTGTATAGCTTCAACACACTGAAACAAAAAATGGTCACTGCGCCCATTTTGGTTTTCCCAGATTGGAGTAAGGAATTCCATGTGCATGTCAATGCTTCATCTATTGCATTAGGAGTAGTGTTATCAAAACCAGGAGCAAGAGACATTGACCATCCGTTAGCCTTTTCTAGTAGGAAGCTATCTACAACTGAGATAAATTACACTACCACTGAGAGAGAAGGTTTAGCCATGGTGTATGCATTGCAGAAGTTTCTACACTACTTGTTGGGAGGACATTTTAATATGTTCACTGATCACTCTACGCTGAAGTGCCTAGTCAAGAAGCCAATGTTGGGGGGAAGAATATGAAGATGGCTACTGTTATTTTAGGAATATGATTTTGAGATTGTGGTCAAGGAAGGGAGAATGAACAAGGGACCTAACCATTTGTCCAGGTTAGAACATGGAGAGGAACCTAACAATTTGGAGGATACACTACCAGATGCACAGTTGTTGTCCATTAGAAATTTTGATGATCACTTCGTCGAGATATTCTAGTTCCTATCAATAGGAATGGCACCCTGTGAATATATAGGCATTCAGAAGAAACAACTGGTAGTTTGTGTTGTAGATTTTTCACTTATAGCTGGACAACTTTATAAAATGGGACCTGATGAGATCCTGAGGAGATGTGTTATGGAGGTAGAAAGACCATTGATTTTGGTAGAAGCACATGAGGGCATCGCAGGAGGACACTATGCAGGAAAAGCAACAGTGCAAAAGGTTCTCAGAGCTGGTCTCTGGTGGCCCACTTTACACAAAGATGATAAAAAATACTACAAAGCCTGCGATGTATGCCAAAGAGTTGGGAAACCTTCCAGAAGAGATGAGATGCCTTTAGCACCTCAGCTAACTTTACAAGCATTTGAAAAATGGGCCATTGATTTTGTGAGACCTATCAACCCACTAGGAAAGCACACAGGAGCTTGATACATTATCACTGCGACAGAGTACTTGACCAGACGGGTAGAAGCAAGAGTAGTCAAGGACTATAGTGCAACTACAACTGCGCGATTCATTTTTGATGATATCATAACCTGATTTAGATGCCAGAAGGCCCTGATGAACGATCAAGGTACACATTTTATCAATAAGACTATTTAAGCCTTGACTCCAGAATTTGAAGTTCATCATCAAAAGAGCACACCTTACCACCCATAAGAAAATGGAATAGTCGTAGCTTTCAATAAGATCTTGGAGACAATGCTGATGAAGATTTGTAGTGTGAATAGGGATGATTGGGATTTGAGAGTACCATTAGTGTTATGGGCATATAGAACTACTTGTAAGAAGTTGACAATGAAAACTCCCTTTAAGTCGGTTTATGGTCTAGAAGCAGTGGTACCTATGGAATATCTAGTTCCTATCTTGAGAATTGCAGCATTTACAGGTATGGATGACACAGGCGTTGTGTAAGACAGGCTTGCGCAGTTGTTCAAACTGGAAGAATACAGGTTCATTGTAAGATTCCGTTAGTAGATACAAAAGGAACAAGAGAAGGCCTACCATGACAGGCATATCAAGAAGAAAGCATTTAGGCAAGGATATATAGTATTGGTATATGACAACAAGTTCATGAAGCATCTAGGGAAGTTGAGGACACATTGGCTTGGGCCATATGAGGTTTCATATGTTACAGAAGGAGGAGTTGCGTAGTTGAAGACTTTGAATGGAGAATGGAAGGAAGGTTTAGTGAACGAGATCCAATTGAAATTGTACTATGACAATCAGTTGCCTCGCAACTCTCAGTAAAAGCATAAAAAGAAGGGTCTAGGTACCAAGTGCAGTTGAAACTAGGTACCAGACACAGAAAATACAGTCTACACAAGGAAGGGAGGGACAAAGTAGAAAGCACAGGATGCTCCATGTAGTTTGAATTCGAAGTAAAACAGAAGGTTCAGAACTAGAGTGCCTCGGGACGAGTCACATGTGAGTGTTGGGGACTTGTTGGCAAAGTACGGATTGCGCGGATTAAAGAAGAAAGAGAAGATTCATGAAGAAAGGAAAAGTATGAACTGCATGAAAGAAACATTGAATGATATTGGGTTGAAGTGGTCAAAGAAGTAGAAAAGGAGTGAAGTAAGAGAAAACGATTCGTTGAATGAGAAGATCGAGGAAGACAGATCAACAAGGAAGATGGATCGTGGACAACTCAGCAAGAGGAAAAATCCACCAACGGATGCTTTGGAGCACCTCGCGGGAAAGAAGGAAAGATAGGTTGGCAAAGCCCTGAAAATGTGGGTCAAGTTGACCTAGGGTTTTAGACACCTAGGGTTTTGACACCTAGATGTCTGTCATGTAAGGTATAAATAAAGGTCTAGAGGACCTGGGATCGATTCGTTTCGAGTTCAAAAAGGATTGTATTGTTGATGTTGAGTGATTATTGTTGTTGTGTGAGGAGAGCATTGTGTTGTGAGAATATTGTTCTATTGTAAGATCTTTAGCTGGGTGCGAATATCAATCCTCCAACTGGGTGCATAGGGAGGGGAGAGAAGAAGAGAAGTAGAGAGAGATTTGCAAGCTAAGTGCATAGATAGAACTGTATTTTTTCATATAATATATCAAGAAACAAAATTTTGTAGATGTAGTTCTAGGGAGAGGGTGAACCACGTATATCTTGTTGTTATGTGTGATTGATGTTGTGTTATTTTCCTTTTGTTATTCTGTCATTAAATTATTGTGCTAGATCTGAGATATAACTGTGCGAAGTAGGTTTAAGTTGGTAAAGAATAACAAGATCTTTGTGTGTTGTTCTTTTGAATCCACTTGAATTTCCTCTGGTTGTAGACACATGTGTCATGCAACCCCCTATTGCTACTTCGGGTGAGATTGCATCTGCTTCATAGGTGTTGCTGAGAGGGCCAATAGTTAGGGCTTGTTGGTGCACTATTAGAGTTGAACCCTGGGTCTACCCCTGTGCCAACACTTCTACTAGTAGAACATTTTCTGCCTTGGTATTCGTGTTCCTAATTATGACTGTGCCTTTTACAATGATTTTAGTTGAATCATCATTTCTGAAGGAGATTGATCCATCTCTTCCCTTTATTAATGTAAGAAACCTATCTCTATCACCTGTCATGTGTTTTGAGCAACCACTGTCAACATACCAACCACGTTTCTTCTTCTTAGCTTGTAGAGAGAGTGTGCATTCTTCATTGCTATATTGATTATGCTTTCTTATCCATGTCCTTTTCTGAGGTTCCTGTCTATGACTTTTTTTGTTTTGTTGTGGTTCTCTAGGAGGGACTGCCATTCTGAAATCTTTTTCCATGTGTCCAAAGTTGTTACATTTGTAGCATTCCACTTCAGTTCTTAAAGATTCAAACATGTTGTAACTTATTCTCTGTGTTTCACTAGGCCTTTTTGGACAACCCTTTTGTGTATGACTTTCAAAGTTGTTTATGTTCCTGTTGTTAGCTCTACAATTCACATCTTTATGTCCAAAATAATTACATGCATAACATAAACAAAAAAAGATAGTTTGATACTTGGGAGTTGAAGATCTTTTGAAAGTAGGTACTCTTATGAATCCTTCTTCTTCACGAGTCCTATCTATTTTTGTTATTCGTTGATTCTGAAATATGAATCTTCTTAGTGGAGGAGTGTCCCTGTAATTTTCTTTGTAGACCTTCCTATTCCCTTTGATTGTTTCTGCATAGATTTTTGGATATGTTTCTTGTTTTGTTGTTTTGGAGCTTGATCCATTTTTTGTCTGATTGTATCCAAGTCCAAACTTGTCATGATGAGGTTTTTGACTGTTGATAATGTCATTCAAAACTTTTGAGTTGTTCTGCATATTTTTATTTTGAAGAGCCTTTCTTATTGTGACAATTTTTGCTTCCAAATTTCCAATGATCATGTCTCTTCCTTCTAGTTGTTCTTTGAGTGCTTCTTCAATTCTCTTATCTTCTTCAATTTGAAACTTCAAATTTGTGATCGTTTGTTCTAGTTCCTGAGTGTCTTCTTTCTTGTCTAGTTTCGCTTGTAGTTTCTTGTTTTTCTTCTTTTCTATTCTGATAACTTCTATGACACACAACAATTATTCTTGGTAGTCAACTTCAGCCTCTTCATATTCTTATTCGGAGTCTTCTTTATCAAATTCTTCTACTGCCATGAATAGAACTCTTTCTATCTCACTGTCACTGACTTCATCTTCATCTAATGATGAGATGTCTTCTTTGGTGCATAAGATTTTCTTGAAAACTTTCTTTGTGGTTCTTTTTCCTTAATATGTTTGTTTTCTATTTGAGTAACCCTCATCATTTCTATTTTTCTTATGAGGAAATTTGTTATCAAAATTACCAATACCATCACAATTAAATAAAATCAAAGAAATCTTACCTCTATACCTGTTGTTGGTTCCCTTGTTCAATCTTTTGACAAAGTTGGCCACTTCTTCATCATCTTCTGAGACATCACTGTTGTTGCTATGTTTTTTTTCTTTTTGATTTCCATTTTGCTTTGACCTTTTGGATGCTTTGAAGGCTGCTTCTTTTATATCTAGATTTTCCTGTTTAGTTCTCATTTCATATGTTGTGAAGATTCCATGTAGTTCATCTATGCTTATTGAGTTTAGATATGCTCTTTCTTCTAGTGTTGATATCTTAGGGTCAAATATCATAGGAAGAGATCTTAGTACCTTTTGAACAATTACAGATTCTTTGATTTATTCTCCCAATACCAAGATTGCATTTACTGTTTCATCGACTAGTAAAAAGTAAGCTGCAATGTTCTCATCTTCATCTTTATTTGTTCAAACTGACCTCTATAAGTTTGAAGCTTTGCTTCTTTGACTTTTGAATCTCCTTCATAAATATTTCGAAGTTTGTCCCAAATATCTTTAGCGGATTTACAATGTGCAACTTTGGTGAATACCAATTCTCCAAGACCATTAAGAAGTGCATTTGTGGCTTTGGAATTATTCTGACCGAGTTTCATAGCTTTGTCATTTTTTGGCGGAACTGTTGGTGTTGTGTATCCATCTACAATTGATTCCCAAATTTCAAATCCCTGTGCATGTATATATGTATTCATCCTTATGCTCCAAAAGGCATACTTATGTCCATGAAACTATGGTATTCCATTTTTATACATGTTGTTTCTCTCCATGATCTACCTTTCAGTGGTTAAACTGGTTTCTGAAGGAACCTACTTTGATACCAATTCTTGGATTATTGAGAGGGGGGGTGAATTCGTAATAGAGAAATCTAATCCTTTTAACCATATAATGCAAGTGTTATATCAATGTATCATTATCATCCAATATTTGCAGAGTAAATAAAAAATGAAAAAATGAACAATCATACAAATACACAGTACACCAATGTTTTTACGTGGAAACCCAAAGCGGGAGAAAACCATGTAATGCTTTGTCTTATATGTCTTGAAGAATTACATTCATTGGAAGCACTAACTTCCTTTGTTTTCCAGCAGCAACTGGAAGGAGGCTCCAACCCCCTATTTTCTCAGGCTAAAACTTAAGGGAAGCTTCAACTCCCCAATTCTATGGCTACAACCCCCTATGTTCTTCGGCTACAACTGGAAGGTGGATATAACCACTCATCATTGCCACGTCCAAACACCCTAACATATAAGTAGAATGATGGAACCATTATCACACTATAATTGTGAGATATATTGTTGTAAACTTGTACCAATAAACCTACACCAAACAACCTGTACTAATAGCCTTAACCATGTATCAACCATGCATCAACCTGTACCTCAACCTGTACCATAAAAAAGTGCATCGACCATGCACCAACCTGTACCAAACAACCTGTAATCAAATTGTACCATAAAAATATGCATCAACCATGCACCAACCTGTACCTCAACCTGCAAACATTCCTTAACTTTAGCAACAAGAGACTAGCATTTTCATCAAACTTTACTTTAGTCTCACATGACTAGTTTTGGATTAGTCAACAACCCTAACTTGAAATATTCATAACTATGTACCTGTAATGAATAAATATCTAAAAATAGTACACAATGTTCTTCAGTGTGTTTTATGTAATTCCTCCCATTGTCACTACTTGAAACCTCTCAAAAAAGGAGTTACAGAAAAAATGGCATACCTTGTTGAATTTTGGATTATTCTAGAGAGTGAAGTTATAGAGCGTGCCCCGCACAGAATATTTGTTGTATGGATATGAAAATTTTACACATAATACTACAGAATGTACTTTAACCAACACATTTGGTCATACTGAATTTGGATCTGTTATGAAGAATTTATGACGTTTTTACCCAAAACACCTATTTTAGACTAGTTTCAGGACTAGCCACAAACCCTATTTTCCACGTAGTGTAACTCCAAAAGTACAATGACCCACAAGATAAAATTTGTACCATAGCTACTTGGATATGTTTTCTCAATGGCCTCCCAATTTCACAGTCTGAATCATTCTAGAAAAAACATTATTGCNGAGCGAAAATTCCAATTACAAAAAGAAGTGTCGGGGGAAAAATTGCCTTATAGAACCAGTAAGTCTTCAACATTGTAGCACCATCAGGTGCATATCTTCATGGCACATGGAGTTGACCCCCTAGTTGAAATAGGTTGTCAACATGCCCACAGATGAATGTTGTGACCCCACCAGGGGGAGATAGAAACTAGAGGCTTGCACCCGGAAGAAAGAAGGACATTGCACCAGGGACACTTTGGTAGACCTAGAACCAAGGGGGTCTTGCCTTTCCACCTGAATGTTGACCTTGAGAGCACATGACATCATCATTATAACCCTAACGTTACCTAGAGTTAGGGTTTGCACTTATGAGGAAAGTTGTGTGCTAGTTGGCACATGTGGCAACATTCTGGGCCTTTGGAGGCCAAACGTTCTTCATTTAATGCCTAGCGTTCCGCCCTAGGGGCCTAACATCACCATTGTATATTATTTTAGGGTTTGATTAATGTTATTTATGTAAAAAATGGATTTTAAATGTAATTTGGCCATGTCGGCCTTTTTATGACCTAATTGTAATTAAAGGTCATTGATATTGTATAAATAAGAGAGGAAAACTCTCATTTTGATCATCATCTCTCATCACATAAGTGCGTGGTCTGAAATTCGGCCTTCTTTAAGGGTTATTGGCTGAACTAAGTGGTGCACAACTTCTTGGAGGGGAAAATCTTGGTGTATTTTGGTTATTTTTCATTGTGGAGGATCTTCAACTAGGGTTTGGCTTGATTATTCTTGGTGAAGTAAGTAGAAAATATGCAATTTGTGTATGTGAAATGCTTGTGGTAAATTTTACTTGGTTCATGTTAAATATTATGAAATTGCTTGCTCAAAACCCCAGGAGAGAAACATAAGTTATTATCGTTTTCACTATAGTCTTCTAATTGTTGAATTTCTCAAAGTGCATCTTGTTTAGAAGTAGCTACTAGATCCCTACTTACTAGCACTCTACTAGCCCTACTCTAATTACCTATTGCATATATTACTTCCAATTTTTTCTAAAGGAAAGAGAAACCGCTAGGGCCTAATCCTTCTTACTTTCTAGTCGATTTTCTCTTAAGGACTTGGGTGTTTTAGGCCTTGGGTTACCAACACCTCTTCCATCCATTCCATATCCTTTAGATAATCACTATCATTTCTATTTTTCTCTAAGATCTGTTGTTGCTATTGTTGATTCCATATACCCTAAAAGGCACTAATCTACTAACCTTGGTGCTTGATTTGATTAAAACTATCTTCCTTGAAACCTTTACTAACTTTTACTAACCTTAACTTGGACTAATTCATTGACTAACTTGTTTTTGTTGCAAAATATTCCCACAGTCATCTTACAACAGCAAATTCATCTCCAAAAGTGACACTAAAATATGATTAGATATAGCCAGTTTTGCTTCCGACAAGTTGTTCTCATTTTGTCAAATTAGAGCTATATTCTCTTGTCATTGTCAAGCAATTTTGAAGCATAATTATTGTGGTTGTTACTAAACATTCATTGTTTTTATAGATAATTACTTTTTTGCCGTATTATATCAGGTTACTTATTCTTCAAAGGTTCATGGTTTTATGAAACACTAAAATCATATGGTACCTTGAAATTGCATGCTTTTTATATTGTTGTCTTGTTCTGGGCAGGTACACCTCATTTATCTTTTGCTTCATCTCTATAAGAAACAAAGAACCTTTTAAATTGAGTGACCTATGAGAGGGGGTAACTTTCTTGTACTTTTGACTTAACCTTCTCAAACCCTCAGGTCACTAGGGACGTCTCCCCTGGGGTACATTGATATACTCTTAAATAGAAATGGGTTTCCTATTAAGGTGATAGTGATAGGTCACTCCCTATTACGCCAATATTGTATCTACTTGCTTTGGGATTTAGGAAAGTACATATTGTGCGATAAAAGTGATAATTATGGATCCATGCAACAATAATTTTAATCCAAGAAAATTAAATATATGGAGATAATTTTGAAATTCCAAGACAAGATATTAGTTTGAGTGGTTAACCAAGAATCTTGGAATTCTTGGGCAAACGATCTTGGAGTTATTTATTATTTGCTAATTGTTAGCAAAATATATTAGAAGTTATCTATTATTTACTAACTATTAGAAAAATATCTTGGAGTTATTCATTAATTGCTAATTGTTAGATGTAAACTATTCATTATTTAGGAAGTTGTTGTAAACACTATGGATTTATTAAATCCATAAGTGGGTTTATTTAGATATTTATTATTTATAGTTTCCATCAAATTTATGTATAAAAGAGAGCACTCTCTTCATTATTCGGGGAGGACTCTTAAAGCAATGTCCGAATGACAATGGAATAATTCATTGAGTTTTTATTTTAATCATAGTTTTATAATTTCCATAGTGTGTGATTTAATTAATTAATTAATTTTATTTTCTTTTCATATGTGTAATAAATTGATTTCTTTTGATTAGCTTAACTAAATTAATTGATTTATGTTGTAATTTTTTATGTAGAATAACATCAACACTATGTTCAATAGAGGCAAGGCCCACTCCAATAGAACAAAGTGACGTGTAGTTTAGATATTTTATTTGATTTCTCATTGTGTAATTTAATTATGTAGTTATCTATTCATGTAAGATTTCTTTTATTTAATTGTGTAACTAGTCCGTTGATTCAATTTGTTCATGCAATAAGATTACTCATGTGAGATTGTGTTCATATATTCATGCAATTAAGTATTCATGTTTGATTTCATTCATTTATTTGTTTATAATAGTTGCATTTCATATTGGGTTGCATTATTTTATATCGTTGAATAGTTGTGCTTACAGAAATGACTACATTTATTGGTATGAGTAAAAATAGGGATCATCTTGGTGAGGATTAGATTAGATTAGCTTTATTTCTTGTAATTTAGATTAGATCTCCTTGTGAGTTGTGCGCTTACAAATGATCCCCACAAGTGGCTGAGAGTAGGGAATCGATACAATCCACCATTTTCTCTGTAAGTGTGACATTTACTTTCTTGCAAGCATGAAAACTAATTTCTTGCAAGTGTGACATTTACTTTCCTACAAGTGTGATATTTACTTTTCTACAAAAGTGTGCTTTCAATTCCCACAAGTGTGGATTTATGTAGAACCTTGCTAGAGCTTGAGAATTGTCTATACTTTGACCACAAATGTAATCATTGACACTGTGACTAAAACAAATAGAAAGAATAGTTGTTCCTACATATACAGTGCACGTGAGTTCGCAATTTCCATATGAGCCTCAGATTGATAATTAAATGCATAGTCTTTCTAACTATCTTCTTGAGAAATTAAGGAGGTAATTAAAAATACCCGACAACTTCTTTATTTTTTATTCTTTGATTTAATATTGAATTTTAAAAAACACAGAGGAAACCAATCATTCATAAAACTTAGTTAAAACACATGACTAGTTTTGAGAGAGAAGAAAACTATAAAAAGATATAAAGAACAAAACATGTATTCAAATTTTACCTATTAATATAGTTTTTTTTTTCATCCGATGAATAGTCCCATCTTGGTCTCGAGCCATTTTTCATTGTAATGATGCCCTTACTTTTTTTATGAAGGATATCATAAAAATTATCCCTCCTTGCATTTCGAATGTCTCTCCAGTGTTTATGTTAGTCTTGGGAAAATGACCAACTACACCCATGCCATAAATCTTAGAAAAACTCATAACCATTTCTTGCATTTTTTTGTACTTGGATCTTACCATATAAAAACAAGCCATCACCTTCTACTATGGATAGTAAATCTTGATGAAGTTCATCAAGATTTGATTTGCTACTTGTTCTCATACATTATGCCCATATAAGTAATGCATACTAATGATGTCATTTGGTGTACATAAGTACCAAATACACTCCACCAATAGGTTGGAACTATTGGTTTAGGCAGTAAATGAAGCATGCAAATATGTGAGTGATCATAAAATCCAAGTTAATTATTTTCCTTAATATGTAAACTAGAGAAATCTATGTAAACAAGTGAAGACTTTTTTGAATAAGCCTCTCTATGAACTAGTTATTGTTTTGGAGCAAGGGTAAGGGGATCCAAGTGAAGGAAAGTCCTTTACGAACCCACACACAATGAAAATCAAACAACAACACTACAAATTTCTCAATAATATCAGTAGGTTAGCATTCATTCCAATTGGAAGATACAAAAACCATTCAAATACATATTTAATGAGGGGAAGAAAGAATTTATGCTTTGTATTAATGAAAGTGGAAAGGAACATTACAAATAGGAACAATTTCACCTATAGTGAGTTGTGTAGATGGACTTCAATATCACTCACCGAGAGGGTTCTATTCTCTTTGATCCAACGATAGTTGGAAGAAACTATCTCCTTAACGAAGGATATAAATGATTAATACCAACACTATCGAGGCACAATGCAATGATTATAGAAAATGATTGATCTTCTTAGGATACACTTGTGTAGCATAACCTTGCCTTCATTGAACTATTTTAACCCATGAGAGATCTCTATTTTATAAGGTTTCTTGGAGAATGATAACCATGGGAACTAAAATATATCCCATGTTATCTCTTTCAATTTCCCTCGATAACTCCAATACCTCATCATAACTAGTGGAAAAAGCATGCAGTGAGCATTTCCAAGCTAAAAATTTCCATTGAAACAACTCAAAAATTGTTGGAATATAGAATTTATTGCATTGATGATGTACAAAAACCCTATAGGAGTTTCAAAAGATCTAACACATACAATCTACACAACCCATAAACTAAGATTTTGTGTAGTGACATCTTTAGTCAAATTTATGCTTTGACTTTAATCTCTTGTGATTTAATGCTTAATTTCCCTCATTACATTGGTATATGCTCATAAGTGATTTTTTTGGATAAATCCATTTCATCAATGTAGGGATGAAAATGTCATGATAAAAAATACCCACCGATGTGTGAGATTAGGAGAAAAAATGTATAACCAAAATACATCATAGTTTCCTTTTTGAAATTGAGTGAGATAAGAGACTCATTGAGGAGAACCCCATATTGGAGAGAGAGAGAAGGGCCACCCACATAATAAAAAATGTGAGGTGAAATTGATCTATAATATTTTCAATGAGGTGGGCATACCATGCTCATGTAATAATCAATTCAAGTACAATATGAACTCACAACATATATAACTTTATACATATAGAGTCAAGTCATAATACATCTAGAAATGGATGTTGCTTTTGTCYATGGATGAATGAGTGGTTCCCTTGTGAGGGAACAATATTTTTGTAAATGAATCCCACTAAAAAGGGTTCAAAACATGTTGTAGTTCACCACTAATGATCATATACTGATGGATTARAAAAATGATGAAAATAGGTTGTACATTTTCATTGGTATTCAACTATATATAGAACATTATCACCAAAATGAATGAATTCTCTATTAAATTCTCCTAACCCAGCACTCGAAAATTAATTCCTAGAAAACCCTTGCATCAATAAATTTATTAAACATATTTAATTGAATAAAAACACGACTAAGATATTAACATAACATTACAAAAAAAGAAAATAAGGAAAGCATACACAAAGTACACACGTAATTTTTGGTTAAAATACTTTTGGAAAAAACCTAGAAGGGAAAACTAGTACCTTGTTGATTTTATTAGAATAAAATTTCGGGCTCTTGTCTTGGGATAATGGCCCACCTGAGAAATAATATAATACAAAAAAATATCCTAGCCTATCACACCTAGCTTCTACTCCTTTTTTGCCCCTTTTCTCCTTTCCTTGGCCTCTTCCCCTACACACTTGGATGAAATTCCTTCTTCACCCAATCAATGAGATCTCGCTCACTCATTCTATGTGTGTCTCCTTCTCTCACACAGGTTTCCTTTTATAACATTGAGTTTACCCTAAATCCAAAACCCTAGATCTCCAAAGTGATCAAAGGATGAGATTAGATCTCACCTTCACTTTGTGATCTAATGGAAAGGATTTAATTTAACTCACTAATTAAAAATACTTAGGCATTTGAATTAAATTAAACTCCATTAATTAAAAAAGTACATTCACTTTAATAATCACTTTATTAAAGTGAATCTCCTGATTCCTGAGAGTTATTAAGGACAAATTCCACATGTTGACACAAAACCAATGTGGAAGTAACTATATGATGCTACATACATCAACACTCCCTCTTAGTGAAGAAGGCACTTCTTGAAGAGCCACCTAGAACTATTTCTTCCTCCAACCCTAACACAATGTCGCAAGCATCATCATGTTCAATAGCATCCCTCCAACCCTGTTGGTTAGTTGGTGCTTGAATACTAGAAGTCATAGAATAGATGACACAACATATCAATGCCATGAAGTTTGGAAACTTTGTTGAAGGCATGATCTCCCTCAATGTACGCCTAGTAGCCTCCTTCTCTTGAGAATCCATCAATGCCATATTGTACCAACTAAGTCTCCTGACATAACTAGAAGGAGATAACTCCATATTCCCCTCTAAAGGTTGACCCCCCACATTGGAAGTCTATGAACTCTACTCATCCTTCGCTTACTCACCCTTCATAGCCTCCTTCTCCTTGTCCTCTTCCACTGACATTGATCCATGATCCAAGTCCCCCTTGGATCCTCTTACATGATTTACCTACAACCTATATGCCCTTCCCTCTTTGACACCAATGTTGACTGATGTGTCAGAGATAGCTCGCTATGAATTCATAAACACTTGTCCTCTTTGGAACAAGACTGCATAACCTTTTTCCTCCATAGTTGAGACTGAGAGAAAATTCATTCTCAACTCTGGGGAATACAACACATCTATTTCCTCTATAAACCCTTTTGAATCCAGCTAGAACCTGATTATCCCAACTCCCTCTACACCACATTTGGAATGAGTGTCAAGATCCACATGCAGATCTAAGTTCATCTTTTATCAACTGGTTAAAAACTCATGTGCCAATGTTCTCTGTCCACCAAGAAAATAAATATAGCCAAATCATGGAGCTCAGATCTTTCATCTTCTCTTCTACTTTGGAATGAACATATCTCCTTACACAAAGAGTCATTGTTTTATCCATATATGAGTCACTAAATCCAATAGATCTGCCATCCCCTGATATCTGGATGAAATTTCTTCTTCACCCATCTGAGATCCCCTTGAATCATTGTCCTTTGTGGCTCAAGCACTTGAGAAAAAGTACTTCTTTGCTCCAAAGTGGATGACTCAGGCACATGAGAAAACTTACAACTTTTCTCTCATGTACCTCTCATGGCCTATATCTCTAGGTGAAGGGCCTTCTTCACCTATCTGAGATATCCATAATGGCTTCATAGATCCCTGCCAAAAATCTTGAACTCAACCTCCTACTACCCAAACCTTTTGTTGTTGGTTGATCAGACCTTCTACCTACTGCCCAAACTTGTTTCCCATTGCCTAGACCCACTACCCACTACTCAAACCTATTTCCCATTTTCCAAAACCCTACCCAAAGATGCTTGAGGTTGTCCACAATCTTATGATGTTGCCTAGTTACTTCTATAGGTTGCATGATCTTTCTTCTCACCGCCCAACTAATTTTCGCATTTTCTTGAAGACTTCTTTGGGATGCTCGAAGATGTTCCCAATGCTCTTCAATCTATTATGGTTCCTCGACTAACCGGTTGGACGGTGGAAGTTGGCTCAAACAATTCTTGGCTCAACCAATTGTTGATGTTTGTTATGCGGTTGGCGATCAACGATTGTTGTTGCAACAACGACCAAAACTCCTTGCTTCCATAGTTCCTACACCATCTCTCACTTCTTATGCCATCCCCAATCCACCTATGTCGAGTCCCCTACAACTCTACGTCCTTACATGGCTATCTCTTCCAGTCATGACCACTCCTCGACCTATGAATATTTCTCCTTACCGACTGGATGTTCTGGAATACCACGTAGTTCCTGATCTACTGTTGTGACTCGTACCTCCTATTGTCTACTAGTACTTATTTGCTGGTGGATACCGACTGGAGGTTATGGTTGGCGACTAGTGGTTGTGGTTGTTGGCCCATCCTCAACTAATTATATCACATGTTGTCTCCTCTCTTCTACTGGTCTCTCTACACTTTGTTTCTCACGACCACACCCACGTGATTTTTCTCTCAACATCTTTATTCCACATATTCATATGAATGTTGTATGATGGTTGTTGTATGGAATTTTCACCTCTTCTTCCTTTTCTTTTATTTTTTTATTTCTAAGTTTAAATTTACCCATAGTTGGTCTTGCAGAAAAGAAAAAAAATTATTGTTGTTTCCCACCTGCAAAAATCACAATTTGTGTAAACTGGTTCCTCCTTCAAAGATAAAGCTCAGATACCATGTTAAATTCTCCTAACCCATCACTCAACAGTTAATTCCTAGAAAAATATTCCTTCAATAAATGTTTAAGCCAATTAACTAAATAAAATCACGACTGAGTTATTAACAAAACATTACAACAAAATAAAATAAGGAAACCATACACAAAGTACAAATGTAATTTATAAGTAAAATACCCCTGGAAAAAACACAAAGGGAAAACCTGTACCTTGTTGATTTTATTAGAATAAAATCTTGGGCTTTTGTCCTAGGATAATGGCTTGCCTGAGGAATAATACAATGCAACAAAACATCCTAGCTTATCACAACTGGTTACTACTCCTTTGATGTCCCTTTACTCCTTTCCTCGACCCCCACCCCTTCATGCTTGGATGCATTTCCTTCTTCACCCAAAAACTTATATTTCACTCACTCATTTTGTGTGTGTTTGTTTCTCTTACACATGCTTCCTTTTATAACCTTGAGTTTACCCTAAATCCGAAACCATAGATCTCCAAAGTGATCAAAGGATGAGATTAGATCTCACCTTCACTTTATGATATAATGGTTAGGATTTAATTTAACTCTCACTAATGCCAAATACTTATACATTTGACTTAAATTAAACCCCATTAATTACAAAAGTACATTCACTTTAATAATCATTTTATTAAAGTGAATCTCCTAAGTCCTGAGAGGTATTAAGGATGACTTCCACACATTGACACAAAACCAATGTGGAAGTACTTGTTTGATGCTACATACATCAACGTTCACTACATGTGATAACAAGATGTGATCAAGCATGGGAGAAACTATTGCACCATATATCAATAATGAAAAATATTTTCTAGACATAAGGCGACCCATTGATTATGACAGTGGCTACCAAGGTACCATGTATTAACCAAGACAATATGAATAAATGTATTGAATTCAAACAATGGAAGGAACCATATAGTTAAGAATCAATGATGAAAACACTTACTGCATACGAGTAATACAAGGTACTAGGCCTCTAAATTAAAACCTTAGAGAAAATGTGTTAAATTCAATATGAGAAGATTCATTAGACAAAGGGAAATAATGATTCCCTATAAACCAACATGAGGTGAAAGGAACTTTAATAAATGTAAGGACTTGGATTGGATTCAGTGCGGCGATATCATGATGAGTATGGACATAAGACTTCTCTCGAGTGTAGAATTACATGATGGCTAACCATGCCAACAACCATAAAATTGAGACTAGATAACTTGACCAGATGTCAGTTTGAAGATGATGAGGTGAGTAATACTAAAAGTGTATTTGGGACCATATGGGTGACATTATATTTTGAGGACGAGTGTGATTTAATGACCGTGTGACAAAACTCAATAGGTGGGACAAATAATTATACAAAATCCAAGACAACATGATCAAATTAATGGTGAAAGGATAAGACTCAATATCTAATGATGCCTACAAAAATACAAGACAAGGTGACACAATATGGACAAGGGTGGCATTAACAATTTTACAAACTATAAATTCATGCATAAATTTATTTTCTTTCCCTCTTTTTTTTTGAACATTTTTTTGATGTCTTTAGAATTTTTTGTTTTTTGTTTTTATTTTTATTTCTTTTTTACTGGCAAAATCAACAACTATTCAGGAATGTACTTGTGTGACATGAGGTCATGTTATCCGAATGCTACCACTATAAACTCTAGGTGTGGTCATGATGCCCCATACATGACACACAAGGTAAGACGAGGTTTCTAACCAATAACTTCACATAACAGAGTGACTTAACAATACACTCCATCACTGATTTCCCTACAGCTCGGGGGCCTTTGGGTTTTAGTTTTTATAATGAATAAAAGAATGATTTTATTCTTTACATTACAACAAGGATATGAGTTCCATATATGATCAAACGGTTTTGAACCATGGGAAAGGAACATGGTGAAAATTGATAACAACCAAAGGTATACCTAGGTTTTGTCTCCTCTAATGGGATGAATAAAGGTTGTTTGATTACAAAAAGGATTTAAAATGAGAATATGAAACAATGGTTAATCTTCATGTGTCCAAACCAAGGAAAATAACCAAGTGTAACACTTGGGATTAAATTGGGTAAATATTGTTAGCAATTGAGAAGAGTAAGGCATGAGGTGTACACATCCAACCACCTCTATACACATATTGAGGTGATGGGGTACTAAATAACAATACAAAAACTCTTTTGATACCACTTTGGAACGTACCCAATTGCATAATTAAGTTGTAATCAATATTATCACACAAGATTGCAATTATAATTAAGCAGTGGAAGCAACATTGGATACAATAAATTAATTCATTACCCGTGTACACATTCAGTGATTTTAAGACATAAACAATGTTATCTAAATCTATGTGGAATAATCACAGTTGGTACATGGGAAATTACTACAACATACATATCCAGTACTTCCCATCAAACAAATTACATTTTTTATAATTTTGGCATCTTCTGTGGTACCCACACAATAGTTTGACATAGTTGAAACTTAATTTATAGAACAAAGATATAATTATTCCCTCTATTTTACAATGATACCTATAGTGACATTAAAATTTACATTTAATTGTCTCCCAGATGGTCCATAATGCTCTCCTAGTATAATTGTTGGATAGGCAGGTTTGGGATACAATTTTGATAAAAATCCTAAGTACAGAAGAAATGCATAGAAGAGGTGCATATAAGTAGAAGGAAGATTCAGGAGTGCATAGTTGAGTCACATACAAAAGAATAAAGAAGAAAGAGGAATAAATCGGAAAATAGAAGAAAGAAGAAAGAAGAATAAAGTAGGGGAATAAAGCGGGAAAAAATGAAGGATGAAAACCCAACGTGATAAATATTGAAGGATGTGGAAAAGAAGGAAAAACAATAGTTAGAGTGCAAAAGAAACTTGCAGATGGAAAAGAAGGCGAAAGTAGCCCAAACGACCAATTAAATAGAGTAGTCATGCATCGTAATAGGGTTTTTGGGATGAATAAAGTAGGGTTTTAAGACCTATAATGTATGTATAAATATGTAATGGGTTGGAAGAATAGGGGTTCATGTTCCTAATATGTTTGGGCTCCTTGTATTGAGTTCTCTACTTTATACTGTTATTCTGTAAAAGAGAGGAATCCATGTATGAATGCTAGAGAGAGAGAGAGAGAGAGAGAGAGAAGGCTAGGAGGAAGGAAAGATAACCATGATATATATTTGTAAGCACAGTGTGAAAGACTGAAGCAATTGCCAAATGAATAATAAAGAAGCCATTCGTTGTGGACATAGTAGAGAGTTGGGTGAACCATGTTAAATCTTGTGTTAACTGTCTTTTGATGTGATTGTTCATGGATTTGGATTGATGTTTACTAGATTAGAATTGATTTATTTATAATCATTTCTCAATGGCTATGATTGGTAAAGTAATGGGTTATGTTGTAATCGATAATACAATGGTAATATGAATGCGAAATATCTAAGTAACTCACAAAGGATAAAGACAGACTTATGCGTAGAGAATTAATAGGGAAGGGTGAATATAATGGTTGCCTCCCATTTCCTCACTACTGCATAAACCTGGTTCTTGCAGTCCCAATAGATACCTCAAGTGAGACTTCATCTATGCAAAAAAGTGATGCCGAAAGGGTCAGTGTCTAGAGGGTTTTGTTGGTCAATGATAAATCGAACCTAGGGTCTTACAACCTTGCGCAATGCCAACAAATGGTTTCATTGTTGGGACCTATAAATTTGTGATTGAGGGAATGTTTTAGAGGTCGAATAAGAAAAAGATTTCAGAATGGGTGGAAAGGAAGGAATGACATTTTTCTAGACAAGAGAACAAAAACCCTCAATTGAGTGACAATAAATGGATGAAAAGGTACGTGTACACAAAATTACATGAAATTTTCTTTGGCGAATTTCAAATTATTTTGACTGAGTGGCTAGAAAGATTAGTTGAGAATACTGGAAGGTAAAGAACTATAGCATCAAGGAATTGAACTCTTGATTTGGTAATACTTTTGAATTCAGTGAGTAATACGATTACTAGAGCAATTATTTTTGGTTGGATAACATACTAGGGGGATATATTACAGAGTTTGCAATAGATTGTACCCAATCATACAGTGTTGCAGAAAGGGACTTTTTCAAAGGATCGCGTGGGAGGTTCATGAAATCATTAGGCATGTGGATAAAGATGTTGTTGTGTGACAAGTGTATGATGAGAATAAAATCCAACTACTAAGGTGCCTTGAACACTAGGGGAATCAGGGGATGACAAGAGGATAGTCTGAGAATAGGAGAAAATGAAGGGGAAAAATGAAGCAGAAAGGGATAGACTGAGGATGCATAGGAATAAAGAGGGTATACCAGAAGAAGAATATGAGTTTGGATTATTGCAGGGGGGAGGAGGTATAAGAGGTGAAAGATTGGGGATGAGAAAGGATAGTCGTGCAGTGATCCAAAGGGGAGAGAACCTTGCACAATAGTCCAAATCATGGAAATACCACATACAGGAAGAGAAGAAGAGGAATGTTGGTTCAATACAGTAATAGAAGAATGGTTAAGTCCTACTCAAATTGGGTCATGTGTCAAATCCGTGACCTCTTATGCATCCCCACAATCAAAGNAAAAATGATGAAAATAGGTTGTACATTTTCATTGGTATTCAACTATATATAGAACATTATCACCAAAATGAATGAATTCTCTATTAAATTCTCCTAACCCAGCACTCGAAAATTAATTCCTAGAAAACCCTTGCATCAATAAATTTATTAAACATATTTAATTGAATAAAAACACGACTAAGATATTAACATAACATTACAAAAAAAGAAAATAAGGAAAGCATACACAAAGTACACACGTAATTTTTGGTTAAAATACTTTTGGAAAAAACCTAGAAGGGAAAACTAGTACCTTGTTGATTTTATTAGAATAAAATTTCGGGCTCTTGTCTTGGGATAATGGCCCACCTGAGAAATAATATAATACAAAAAAATATCCTAGCCTATCACACCTAGCTTCTACTCCTTTTTTGCCCCTTTTCTCCTTTCCTTGGCCTCTTCCCCTACACACTTGGATGAAATTCCTTCTTCACCCAATCAATGAGATCTCGCTCACTCATTCTATGTGTGTCTCCTTCTCTCACACAGGTTTCCTTTTATAACATTGAGTTTACCCTAAATCCAAAACCCTAGATCTCCAAAGTGATCAAAGGATGAGATTAGATCTCACCTTCACTTTGTGATCTAATGGAAAGGATTTAATTTAACTCACTAATTAAAAATACTTAGGCATTTGAATTAAATTAAACTCCATTAATTAAAAAAGTACATTCACTTTAATAATCACTTTATTAAAGTGAATCTCCTGATTCCTGAGAGTTATTAAGGACAAATTCCACATGTTGACACAAAACCAATGTGGAAGTAACTATATGATGCTACATACATCAACACTCCCTCTTAGTGAAGAAGGCACTTCTTGAAGAGCCACCTAGAACTATTTCTTCCTCCAACCCTAACACAATGTCGCAAGCATCATCATGTTCAATAGCATCCCTCCAACCCTGTTGGTTAGTTGGTGCTTGAATACTAGAAGTCATAGAATAGATGACACAACATATCAATGCCATGAAGTTTGGAAACTTTGTTGAAGGCATGATCTCCCTCAATGTACGCCTAGTAGCCTCCTTCTCTTGAGAATCCATCAATGCCATATTGTACCAACTAAGTCTCCTGACATAACTAGAAGGAGATAACTCCATATTCCCCTCTAAAGGTTGACCCCCCACATTGGAAGTCTATGAACTCTACTCATCCTTCGCTTACTCACCCTTCATAGCCTCCTTCTCCTTGTCCTCTTCCACTGACATTGATCCATGATCCAAGTCCCCCTTGGATCCTCTTACATGATTTACCTACAACCTATATGCCCTTCCCTCTTTGACACCAATGTTGACTGATGTGTCAGAGATAGCTCGCTATGAATTCATAAACACTTGTCCTCTTTGGAACAAGACTGCATAACCTTTTTCCTCCATAGTTGAGACTGAGAGAAAATTCATTCTCAACTCTGGGGAATACAACACATCTATTTCCTCTATAAACCCTTTTGAATCCAGCTAGAACCTGATTATCCCAACTCCCTCTACACCACATTTGGAATGAGTGTCAAGATCCACATGCAGATCTAAGTTCATCTTTTATCAACTGGTTAAAAACTCATGTGCCAATGTTCTCTGTCCACCAAGAAAATAAATATAGCCAAATCATGGAGCTCAGATCTTTCATCTTCTCTTCTACTTTGGAATGAACATATCTCCTTACACAAAGAGTCATTGTTTTATCCATATATGAGTCACTAAATCCAATAGATCTGCCATCCCCTGATATCTGGATGAAATTTCTTCTTCACCCATCTGAGATCCCCTTGAATCATTGTCCTTTGTGGCTCAAGCACTTGAGAAAAAGTACTTCTTTGCTCCAAAGTGGATGACTCAGGCACATGAGAAAACTTACAACTTTTCTCTCATGTACCTCTCATGGCCTATATCTCTAGGTGAAGGGCCTTCTTCACCTATCTGAGATATCCATAATGGCTTCATAGATCCCTGCCAAAAATCTTGAACTCAACCTCCTACTACCCAAACCTTTTGTTGTTGGTTGATCAGACCTTCTACCTACTGCCCAAACTTGTTTCCCATTGCCTAGACCCACTACCCACTACTCAAACCTATTTCCCATTTTCCAAAACCCTACCCAAAGATGCTTGAGGTTGTCCACAATCTTATGATGTTGCCTAGTTACTTCTATAGGTTGCATGATCTTTCTTCTCACCGCCCAACTAATTTTCGCATTTTCTTGAAGACTTCTTTGGGATGCTCGAAGATGTTCCCAATGCTCTTCAATCTATTATGGTTCCTCGACTAACCGGTTGGACGGTGGAAGTTGGCTCAAACAATTCTTGGCTCAACCAATTGTTGATGTTTGTTATGCGGTTGGCGATCAACGATTGTTGTTGCAACAACGACCAAAACTCCTTGCTTCCATAGTTCCTACACCATCTCTCACTTCTTATGCCATCCCCAATCCACCTATGTCGAGTCCCCTACAACTCTACGTCCTTACATGGCTATCTCTTCCAGTCATGACCACTCCTCGACCTATGAATATTTCTCCTTACCGACTGGATGTTCTGGAATACCACGTAGTTCCTGATCTACTGTTGTGACTCGTACCTCCTATTGTCTACTAGTACTTATTTGCTGGTGGATACCGACTGGAGGTTATGGTTGGCGACTAGTGGTTGTGGTTGTTGGCCCATCCTCAACTAATTATATCACATGTTGTCTCCTCTCTTCTACTGGTCTCTCTACACTTTGTTTCTCACGACCACACCCACGTGATTTTTCTCTCAACATCTTTATTCCACATATTCATATGAATGTTGTATGATGGTTGTTGTATGGAATTTTCACCTCTTCTTCCTTTTCTTTTATTTTTTTATTTCTAAGTTTAAATTTACCCATAGTTGGTCTTGCAGAAAAGAAAAAAAATTATTGTTGTTTCCCACCTGCAAAAATCACAATTTGTGTAAACTGGTTCCTCCTTCAAAGATAAAGCTCAGATACCATGTTAAATTCTCCTAACCCATCACTCAACAGTTAATTCCTAGAAAAATATTCCTTCAATAAATGTTTAAGCCAATTAACTAAATAAAATCACGACTGAGTTATTAACAAAACATTACAACAAAATAAAATAAGGAAACCATACACAAAGTACAAATGTAATTTATAAGTAAAATACCCCTGGAAAAAACACAAAGGGAAAACCTGTACCTTGTTGATTTTATTAGAATAAAATCTTGGGCTTTTGTCCTAGGATAATGGCTTGCCTGAGGAATAATACAATGCAACAAAACATCCTAGCTTATCACAACTGGTTACTACTCCTTTGATGTCCCTTTACTCCTTTCCTCGACCCCCACCCCTTCATGCTTGGATGCATTTCCTTCTTCACCCAAAAACTTATATTTCACTCACTCATTTTGTGTGTGTTTGTTTCTCTTACACATGCTTCCTTTTATAACCTTGAGTTTACCCTAAATCCGAAACCATAGATCTCCAAAGTGATCAAAGGATGAGATTAGATCTCACCTTCACTTTATGATATAATGGTTAGGATTTAATTTAACTCTCACTAATGCCAAATACTTATACATTTGACTTAAATTAAACCCCATTAATTACAAAAGTACATTCACTTTAATAATCATTTTATTAAAGTGAATCTCCTAAGTCCTGAGAGGTATTAAGGATGACTTCCACACATTGACACAAAACCAATGTGGAAGTACTTGTTTGATGCTACATACATCAACGTTCACTACATGTGATAACAAGATGTGATCAAGCATGGGAGAAACTATTGCACCATATATCAATAATGAAAAATATTTTCTAGACATAAGGCGACCCATTGATTATGACAGTGGCTACCAAGGTACCATGTATTAACCAAGACAATATGAATAAATGTATTGAATTCAAACAATGGAAGGAACCATATAGTTAAGAATCAATGATGAAAACACTTACTGCATACGAGTAATACAAGGTACTAGGCCTCTAAATTAAAACCTTAGAGAAAATGTGTTAAATTCAATATGAGAAGATTCATTAGACAAAGGGAAATAATGATTCCCTATAAACCAACATGAGGTGAAAGGAACTTTAATAAATGTAAGGACTTGGATTGGATTCAGTGCGGCGATATCATGATGAGTATGGACATAAGACTTCTCTCGAGTGTAGAATTACATGATGGCTAACCATGCCAACAACCATAAAATTGAGACTAGATAACTTGACCAGATGTCAGTTTGAAGATGATGAGGTGAGTAATACTAAAAGTGTATTTGGGACCATATGGGTGACATTATATTTTGAGGACGAGTGTGATTTAATGACCGTGTGACAAAACTCAATAGGTGGGACAAATAATTATACAAAATCCAAGACAACATGATCAAATTAATGGTGAAAGGATAAGACTCAATATCTAATGATGCCTACAAAAATACAAGACAAGGTGACACAATATGGACAAGGGTGGCATTAACAATTTTACAAACTATAAATTCATGCATAAATTTATTTTCTTTCCCTCTTTTTTTTTGAACATTTTTTTGATGTCTTTAGAATTTTTTGTTTTTTGTTTTTATTTTTATTTCTTTTTTACTGGCAAAATCAACAACTATTCAGGAATGTACTTGTGTGACATGAGGTCATGTTATCCGAATGCTACCACTATAAACTCTAGGTGTGGTCATGATGCCCCATACATGACACACAAGGTAAGACGAGGTTTCTAACCAATAACTTCACATAACAGAGTGACTTAACAATACACTCCATCACTGATTTCCCTACAGCTCGGGGGCCTTTGGGTTTTAGTTTTTATAATGAATAAAAGAATGATTTTATTCTTTACATTACAACAAGGATATGAGTTCCATATATGATCAAACGGTTTTGAACCATGGGAAAGGAACATGGTGAAAATTGATAACAACCAAAGGTATACCTAGGTTTTGTCTCCTCTAATGGGATGAATAAAGGTTGTTTGATTACAAAAAGGATTTAAAATGAGAATATGAAACAATGGTTAATCTTCATGTGTCCAAACCAAGGAAAATAACCAAGTGTAACACTTGGGATTAAATTGGGTAAATATTGTTAGCAATTGAGAAGAGTAAGGCATGAGGTGTACACATCCAACCACCTCTATACACATATTGAGGTGATGGGGTACTAAATAACAATACAAAAACTCTTTTGATACCACTTTGGAACGTACCCAATTGCATAATTAAGTTGTAATCAATATTATCACACAAGATTGCAATTATAATTAAGCAGTGGAAGCAACATTGGATACAATAAATTAATTCATTACCCGTGTACACATTCAGTGATTTTAAGACATAAACAATGTTATCTAAATCTATGTGGAATAATCACAGTTGGTACATGGGAAATTACTACAACATACATATCCAGTACTTCCCATCAAACAAATTACATTTTTTATAATTTTGGCATCTTCTGTGGTACCCACACAATAGTTTGACATAGTTGAAACTTAATTTATAGAACAAAGATATAATTATTCCCTCTATTTTACAATGATACCTATAGTGACATTAAAATTTACATTTAATTGTCTCCCAGATGGTCCATAATGCTCTCCTAGTATAATTGTTGGATAGGCAGGTTTGGGATACAATTTTGATAAAAATCCTAAGTACAGAAGAAATGCATAGAAGAGGTGCATATAAGTAGAAGGAAGATTCAGGAGTGCATAGTTGAGTCACATACAAAAGAATAAAGAAGAAAGAGGAATAAATCGGAAAATAGAAGAAAGAAGAAAGAAGAATAAAGTAGGGGAATAAAGCGGGAAAAAATGAAGGATGAAAACCCAACGTGATAAATATTGAAGGATGTGGAAAAGAAGGAAAAACAATAGTTAGAGTGCAAAAGAAACTTGCAGATGGAAAAGAAGGCGAAAGTAGCCCAAACGACCAATTAAATAGAGTAGTCATGCATCGTAATAGGGTTTTTGGGATGAATAAAGTAGGGTTTTAAGACCTATAATGTATGTATAAATATGTAATGGGTTGGAAGAATAGGGGTTCATGTTCCTAATATGTTTGGGCTCCTTGTATTGAGTTCTCTACTTTATACTGTTATTCTGTAAAAGAGAGGAATCCATGTATGAATGCTAGAGAGAGAGAGAGAGAGAGAGAGAGAAGGCTAGGAGGAAGGAAAGATAACCATGATATATATTTGTAAGCACAGTGTGAAAGACTGAAGCAATTGCCAAATGAATAATAAAGAAGCCATTCGTTGTGGACATAGTAGAGAGTTGGGTGAACCATGTTAAATCTTGTGTTAACTGTCTTTTGATGTGATTGTTCATGGATTTGGATTGATGTTTACTAGATTAGAATTGATTTATTTATAATCATTTCTCAATGGCTATGATTGGTAAAGTAATGGGTTATGTTGTAATCGATAATACAATGGTAATATGAATGCGAAATATCTAAGTAACTCACAAAGGATAAAGACAGACTTATGCGTAGAGAATTAATAGGGAAGGGTGAATAGAATGGTTGCCTCCCATTTCCTCACTACTGCAGAAACCTGGTTCTTGCAGTCCCAATAGATACCTCAAGTGAGACTTCATCTACGCAAAAAAGTGATGCCGAAAGGGTCAGTGTCTAGAGGGTTTTGTTGGTCAATGATAAATCGAACCTAGGGTCTTACAACCTCGCGCAATGCCAACAAATGGTTTCATTGTTGGGACCTATAAATTTGTGATTGAGGGAATGTTTTAGAGGTCGAATAAGAAAAAGATTTCAGAATGGGTGGAAAGAAAGGAATGACATTTTTCTAGACAAGAGAACACAAACCCTCAATTGAGTGACAATAAATGAATGAAAAGGTATGTGTACACAAAATTACATGAATTTTTTTTTGGTGAATTTCAAATTATTTTGACTGAGTGGCTAGAAAGATTAGTGGAGAATACTGGAAGGTAAAGAACTATAGAATCAAGGAATTGCACTCTTGATTTGGTAATACTTTTGAATTCAGTGAGTAATACGATTACTAGAGCAATTATTTTTGGTTGGATAGCATACTAGGGGGATATATTACAGAGTTTGCAATAGATTGTACCCAATCATATAGTGTTGCAGAAAGGGACTTTTTCAAAGGATCGTGTGGGAGGTTCATGAAATCATTAGGCATGTGGATAAAGATGTTGTTGTGTGACAAGTGTATGATGAGAATAAAATCCAACTACTAAGGTGCCTCGCACACTAGGGGAATCAGGGGATGACAAGAGGATAGTCTGAGAATAGGAGAAAATGAAGGGGAAAAATGAAGCAGAAAGGGATAGACTGAGGATGCATAGGAATAAAGAGGGTATACCAGAAGAAGAATATGAGTTTGGATTATTGCAGGGGGGGGGAGGTATAAGAGGTGAAAGATTGGGGCTGAGAAAGGATAGTCGTGCAGTGAGCCAAAGGGGAGAGAACCTTGCACAATAGTCCAAATCATGGAAATACCACATATAGGAAGAGAAGAAGAGGAATGTTGGTTCAATACAGTAATAGAAGAATGGTTAAGTCCTACTCAAATTGGGTCATGTGTCAAATCCGTGACCTCTTATGCATCCCCACAATCAAAGATAACAGTTGAAGACTTATCCAAAGAACTCATAGTTATTCAGGGAGGACATAGTAGTACCAATCAGAGCAGTGTAAGTAGTGTGTAGACTCAGAGTCAACCAACATCACCGAGAAGAGGGACTACATAAAGTAACATGGCAGGGGTAAACAACACCCTTAGACTGCCCAAGTTTCAAGGATTTGGGTTGGAGGACCGAGAATGACATTTTTTTTTTCTGCGAGACAATTTGGGCTGCAAAGAATGTCCAGGATGAGGCCATGAAGATTGTGTAGTTGGCCACAACATTTAAATTATGTGTTCTAGTATGGTACATGAAGTTGCATAGTACTATGCCCACAAGACATGCCAAGAATTTGGCAGAGATAAGGCAAGCGTTGCTGAAAGATTTCAAGAAGACAAAGTCTGAGTCATAGTACATTACAGAACTAAAAGAGGTTCAACATGTACAAATAGAGTCGGTATGGGACTTCGATCAAAGGTTAAAGGATCTGATGGGTAGGCTAAATTTACATATCCCTCATCAAAAAAATCAAGAATGGTTTATTGTAGGTATTATACCACACATTCACAGGCCGTTGATTCAACAGAAGGTTGTGTCGCAACAAGAGGAATTGAAAATTGCAATGAAATTGGAATCATTACCTATAAGAGACAATGGAGAAATGGAATAGGTTTAGATGCAGTTGGCTTATTTAATGATTCAACTAGAAAAACTTACAAAAGGAAAGGCAAAACATGAACAAGTCTAGTGTACCAAGTGTAGGACTGAAGGCCATCACAAGGACGAATACCCAACATTCACGCAACATTTGTCGTCTGGAGTGTCAAATCCATTACCAGGAGGGGTATATTACAAGATATGTAATAAATGGGGACACCACCTAACCGAGTGTCCATTACTACAAAAGTATTATAGTACACCAAGGAACTTGTTCTACAATTTTTCCAAGTCCTTTGGACATGAAGAGAAGGATTTTCATGAGTTCGACTTGATGAGGGAGTTCACTTCAGATATGTACAATATTCAGGAGGAGAATGTTGCAGTAGAAGGGGGTAGTAAAAAATATAATAATCAGAGAGGCTTCAATCCAGAGAACAGAGGAAACTTTGGTAGAGGAGGAACATGAATGATTATATGTTACAATTGTAATAAACCAGAACACTTGGCCCACGACTGCCCAAATCCATGTACAACATGCACATACTATAGAGAACTAGACCATGCGACATAATATTTCCCTCAACTAGTTTTGAAATGGAAGGCAAAATGAAATCTAAATCAAAATCTAAATCAAAATGTACATAAAATATCTGTTGAAAAACACAATGAAGGACCGAGAATAACAGTTCTTACAGGTAGAGGATCTAGAACAGGAGATGATATGAAGAATGGAGGGAAGCATATTGAGAAATGGGTAAGGAAGTCAGTAGGGCCTATGCCAAACTTTTATCCT
>JZKD02S1647496.1:0-21818 GCA_000966675.3 Picea glauca | reverse complement strand
TCTTGAGCTTGTTAGCTTTGGCTTGGTTAGAGTGGCTTTGAGATTTTCTTTGTCAAGATAGATTGTGAGTAGCTATCAGATCTATGGTTTCAGAATCCTTGGAGAAAGAAGTGTGCAGGGAACGAAGGATGGTTGGAAGGGACCTTACGACATCAAGGCAATGGTTGTAATCTCTCTTTCACATTTAATATGATACAACAATATGTTTCTTTCCCATAAAGCTAATGTCACTTTATTGTATAACTCCTTTATCATATACATAGATTAATTGTTGAATATATTGAATTGTCTTCACTTCAATTGGTTTGTTTTGTTGTGGTCTTGACGATACAAGAGCATTGGAGCGAAGCTTCTAACAACAAAGACTCAAGGAAGAGATCATACGGTATGTTCATGATTCTTGCCTCCTAGTTCATTCAACAATTAAAATCTAAGGAAAGAGTATTATTCTGTCCTGTTTTGTTCTAGATCTAGGTGGATCTAGGGAGATCAGTTTGTGTCCGCACTTACAGATTTATCCTAAAACACACACGATTTGGATTCTTGCGCATATTACTGAGTAATCAAGGCACACACTTTCTGAATAAGACAATTGCAGCATTGACCGGGGAGTTTCAAATTCATCATCAGAAGAGTAACCCATATAATCCTCAGGCCAATAGGATAGTGGAATATTTCAATATAATCCTGGAGAATGCCTTGACAAAAATCTGCAATGTAGGGAGAGATGATTGGGACTTAAGAGTTCCTGCATTATTATGGGACTACAGGAAAACAAGAAAAATTTTGGCAAGGAAGACACCCTTCAGGGTCGTCTATGGGAAAGAAGCAATGATGCCAATGGATTTTATTCTACCTAGCTTCTACATTGCATCAATCACTGATATTTCAGACTCTAGCGCAATAGAGGATAGACTATCACAGTCTATCCTCTATTTAGAAGACAAGTTCCATCAGCAAGTTTAGAAGACAAGAGATAAGGCATGGCATGGTCGACACATAAAACATAAAAAGTTTCAAGTGGGATATTTGGTATTACTCTATGAAAACAAGTTCATGCAACATCCAGGAAATTTTAGAATACACTGGTTGGGACCCTATGTGATTCAGCATATAACAGAGACATGCGTTGCAAAGTTGGAAACACTGAATGGAGAAGTCCTTGGAGGAAGGGTGAATGGGAGTCGACTGAAACTCTACAGAGATGACCGACATTCTGCACAGTAACCTGGGTTGTACCAAACCACATGTATCATAGTAGTTGTACTATAATAGGAAGTAAAAATACATAAAAAACACAGAAAAAGTAGAAAAAGGAAGAAAAACAAATAAAAAGTAGATACAGGAAAGGAAAAACCTTATAGAGTATGAAGACATAAGAACTTGTGTAGCGCGCATAAATATGGCACAATGGAAATTCCATAAAACAATAACTAGAGGAAAAAGAATGTGAAGCAAATAAATGTAAAATAAAGAATAGTTGCATATTTTGGCACTGAAAAGAGCGTTGGAAGCATTAAAGCACAGGAATGTCAGGAAAAAAAGGGTAATGACAGGTCATAAAGACACCATATAATCTTAAATAATAAAATCCATTGGAAATCATGAAAATATTGGAAGTATGAGGGAAAAATCACACGATAGATTTGGTAATGAAGATGCATTTACTTACCCACTCATCAACCCCATTGGCGGATTGGAAAAGGTATTTAAGGCGTGAAGAGACATGCACAGTTGGAAATAAGGCACAAGAGCAGTTGAAGGTCATTATGCATAACTCATTGTGACTAAGAGATGCATGCAAGAGAGAGAAAACCAGAGTGAACCAGAGCGGATTTGAGTGACTCAGAGATGAGCTACAACTACCACAAAACAGTTGCAAATCCAATAAAAAAACCCGTCGTAGAAAATGATGACCTCACCAAAAGTTGGAGTGCCATCATCAGTGGCATGAAGACAGTCAAAACAACTAATAGATGTACCAGAGGTTGACGAAGTAACCAAAGTTTCGTATTCAATGTCAAAGGTAATATTCCGCAGGTAATATATTCCACCAAGGAAAGGTGATGCACCCCACATTAGATTACCAACAAATGGAAAATACCCGCTAGCCACATCACCAGTTTCACCTGGTGTAAGTATTGAAGGAGATATGCTCAGCAAGATTGTCGGTCTCAAGTTCATGGATCATATATCACCGACGAGAAAAAATTCCTAGAGCTATCCAGGGAAAAATATTTTTGAAATAAGAGTACCAAGAATAGGAACAATATTGCTCGAAACATAGGTGTGGGAAACAAGATTAGAGAAGGAGAGCATACTAAATCTGATGGAAATCCCACACTTCAGACGTAGTCTGAAAATTAATGCTTGTGTGAAGTTGCTTCTCAGTTGCATCCATGGAGGGACATCAAGAATTGACCCACCCACATAAATTGATATTTCAGTAATTATGTGGATTATAAGGATCCCCGAGGTAGGTGAGGATCCAACCCTTATTTTAAACAAGGAAGGAGAGATATCCGTCTCAGAATCAATGAAGGAAAAGTTCCAGACTTTCAGGGGGGAAAAGGGGACTGGATGTTAAAAACATCAATGATGGCAATGTTCAATTTGCAATGCAGGTGTTGGCCTGCAAGTTGCCACAAAAATGTAGGAAGGATGAAGTACCAGCTGCAGAAATATGTGTTGAAAGGGTTCAAATGAACTGGGCTACCTTCTTGGTGAACTAGGTTTTGCAAGATTGTATTCTGGCCCAGGAAATGGCACATAATTTCACTATGCATGGTTGTTGATTTTAATTTCTCTGGTTGGATGGTAGGAACCTGGATACTATTAGTGCATGGGCACAACTGGTTGAGGTGTTATAGCCGTGCAATATGCCAACTTAAGGAATACACCCAACAAGAGAAGACAACGAGACAATAATGTCACATTCTGTGTATACTTTGATACTATCAAGAGTATAATTGAGCATACACCATGCATTTTAGTTGAGACGATGGAAACCTATAACGACATTGCAAGTTTTAGAGAAGGCATACACCACATGTATGTGCAAGAAAAGAAGGACTTGACTCGCAAGTGGTTTCCAACTAGCTATAGGTTGACATTGGAAGATGTATTCCGGATTGTGAATGATTGGGAATATGGGTGGAAAACACTAGCAAAGAAAATGAGGCACCCAAAAGAGGAAGGAGAGTAGGATAAGAATGATGAAGAACTGGATGAGGAGCAGGAAAATGACCATAATAATGGAGCAGGATATGCGCCTGGGCCATCAATAGCAGCGACACAACTAACAGTCCCCATGGCAGGCATCAAATAAAAATATAAGGGGAAAGAACCAGTAGGAGGGGCGTGCAAGAAGACTAAAGTGTATAGATAAACCCATGTTTATACTTTGAAAAATGATGATATGGATCGCATAGGATACCAGGTACAAGATGTCATGGAGGAAATCATGGAGGAAGCAACCAGGAAGTAGGAAGATCAAGAAAAAAATGTGGAGGATCAATTAGTAAAACTGTAGAATCTCTTAGCAACTTCCAACCTAACAAAAGAGCACAGGACCAAGGGAGGACTGTCCATTATTTTGGGGAAGAAAGAAGAGGTTGAGCATCCAGCCTTAACCCAACTAGCAGTTGGGCATAGAACACTCTAGAATGAGATAGACACACTTGAATTTCCAACTTTTGAATTAAAATAACAGGTGAATGTGCTAGGACACATGAACATAGTGGTATCAAGGATGTCTATATAAAGATTACAAGACTTGGAAATAGGATTATTGCAAGAGATTAAGAACCGAGGAGATGAAGCACACCATGAGATAACAAAAGTGATGGACAAAAGATCTCAACTACAACAACAATATGATATTGTGCTCCAACAAAAGAATGAAGTTGAAGGCCAAGTGGAAGAGATAATGAAAGACAAAAATGAGGCCAAGAAAAGGGTAAAGAAATCCCTCAAGGAAAAGGATGCAATTGAAAGTATAGCGCAGAAAACACAAGTAATCATCCAAAAATTATACAAGGCCATTATGGAAGTCTTGATAGTAGTAGAACCTACTATGGAAAAACAAGTGTTGAATATCAAAGAATTCATCAAGGACTTCTGAGAAAATATTGAGGATCTACAATTGTGTAGTGTGTCAGGAACGCTACCAGAAGTAAGAGAAGGAAGAGAGAGAATGACGATGACAGTAGTCGCGAACATCAAGGTGGAATAAGAGTGTGCCAAAATATATGAAGAGAGCACGCAGATTTGGATAGACTTAGTGGAATATCCCAAGATGAAGGTTGTTGAGGCTAAATTAAGAGAAGCACGGGAAAAGGCCAAACAAGCTTCAGAGAAAATAACTACACTTTTGCTAGTTGAAAGTATGACAACAATTTTGGCATAGAGGTAGTCATACATGGAAGTGGAAAGATGAGGGATCAACAAAAGATCATTCAACAACGTTTAAGACCAATGTAGGAATAAAAAGTGTGGGTGATCGATGAACTAGCCACTCCAGAGGGAAAGGTAAAGTAAGCATCCCATGAAGCAGAAGAAAAACTTACATCCTTGACTTTGCAGGGGGGCGAAGAGATCACAAAAATAGAGGTAGAAATACTCAAGGAAGTGGAGGTAGCTAAGAAAACCTCCCAAAATTTCATTATGGCTTGAGTGGCTCGGGATAAGACACGTGTGAGTGTTGGGAGCCTATTGGACAAGCAGTTTTGGGATACAATTATGGTAAAAATCCTATGTAGAAAAGAAGTGTGCAAAAGTAGAAGGAAGATTCAGGAGTGTGAAGTTGAGGCGCATCTAGATGAATAAAGTGGAAAAGAGAATAAAGTAGAAAGATGAATAAAGAAAGAGAATAAAGTGGGCGAAAAGGAAGGATGGAAATCCAACGTGCTAAATATAGAAGGATGTAGAAAAGTAGGAAAAATAGCAATTAGAGTGCAAACTCAACCTGCACATAAAAAAGAAAGTGAAAGAATCCCGAACAACCAGTTAACTGGAGTATTCATGAATTATGATAGGGTTTTTGGGATGAACAAAGTAGGGTTTTAAGCCCTAGAATGTATGTATAAATATGTAATGGGTTGGGAGAATAAGGGTTCTTGTTCTTGATATGTTTGGGTTCCTCGTATTGAGTTCTCTTATTTATACTGTTATTCTGTAAAAGAGAAGAATCCATGTCTGATTTCTAGGGAGAGGATGCAAAGAGAGAGAGAGAGAGGCTTTCACTGCATAGCGGTAAGGCTAGTAGGAAGGAAATATAACCATGATGTATCTTTGTAAGCGCAGTGCACAAGCCTAAAGCAATTACCAAACGAATAATAAAGAAGCCAATCATTATGGACGTAGCCCAGATTTGGGTGAACCATGTTAAATTTTTTGTTAACTATCTTTTGGTGTGATTGTTCATGGATTCTGATTGATGTTTACTAGATTAGAATTGATTTATTTATAATCATTGCACAATGKTTATGACTGGTAAAGTGATGGTTTATGTTGTAATCGGGAATACAATGGTAATATGAACCGAAAATATCTAAGTAACTTACGAAGGAAAAACACAAAATTATGCACATATAATTAAATAGGGAAGAATGAATAGAATGGTTGCCTCCCATTTCCTCGCTATTGAAGAAACCTGGTTCTTGCAGTCCCARTAGATACCTCGAGTGATAYTTMATTTATGMAAACATGTGATTTTTAAAGGGCCAGTGTCTGGAGGGTTTTGTTGGTCGATGATAACTCGAACCTGGGGTCTTACAACCGCATGCGGTGACAACAATAATGCTAAATTCCAAGCTTGCTTTATTCCCAAGCAAGCACATCTTCATCAAATACAACACTACCCGCAAGCAATAATATTCAACAAATAATAATAAACACTAAAATACTTATCTGTTAAAAGAGTACACTTGGGGAAATATCTCCATGGGAGTATTTTTCCTCCCATCCATAGGCACCATCTCATGTAGGTGCTACCCTCGTGTCAGGAAATGAAACAAAAAGAGATAAATTTTTTTACATGGCTCTAGTTTCTCTCACTCATCCCACTTTATAACTATCACATCCAAAGGATAACATATCATACCATCCTTACTATAACAATCCCACTCATCAACCTCTCTTCCCCCTTATCCATACACAACACAAGGAATGGAATCCTCTTATATTGTAAACAATATATTAGTGTATCCCCCTTCCCTCCAATTCTCCAATACAGGTTGGCCAAGGGATCTCTATTTATTGGAACCAAGGAATTTTAGTTGTAACTCATCCATTATGCAAATATCAATCATGAATTCTACTTTCATTCATGTCATAAAACTACACTCTCAACACCAACATACAAATGCTAGAATGAATAAATCATTTTCCCCCAAAGGAAGAGAAAATTCCTTCTTCAAGGTTTGCTTGGAGAGCATGTGTATTTCCTTAAAACTTGGGAAATAAAACACAAGGCACACAAGGAAAAAGGATAGAAGGGATTGGGAGATAAACACTTGGAATCCACAAAAAAATATAATTTATTGACTCTTCCAGTTTCCCTACTCATTGGTTCATTGCCCCCATGGTGCTCCTAGGAAGTTCTCACCCCCAAGTGCACCTTTTATTATATTATTACTATTATTCTAAATTAATTCCAATATAATGAAATGGTAATTCACTTTCCAAACTTACCATATACTTACACATTAGACCCAATGCTCATATGGAGGTATTACATGAGGATCATTTATGTAAGCATATTCTACGAGAAATCCTAATCTTATGGAACAAAGTGGCATGGGTGCCAACATAAGAAGTATGTTAACCTAGGGAAACATGTTAGCGCACTAGTGTAAGAACCTAGGTTCAAGTTATATTAACCAAAAAAACCCTTCATATACTGACCCTTTTAGCATCACCTGCATGCAAGTGACATCTCACCTAAGGCATCTATTGGGGTTGTAGGAACCAAGTTTTTGCAGTAGTGAGGGAATGTGAAGTGATCACTCTATTCATTCTTACTTATCGATTCCCTGTGTTATAAAACTAGGATCGTTGAGCAATAAAATAAAACAAATGTGGAAATAAAACATAGAAGATACACAATAAAATAGAAACACAAATATACGCGGTTTACCTAGTGTGGAATATGTCCACAGGAGAACTTTCCAAGTCCTTCGTTTTTATTATCCAACAAAATGAAGGGATACAACCTACAACACACCCATTGTAAATTCCTCTTCTTTATCTCACAGTATCCTCTCTCGAAATAAAATATTCTCAATAATACACAACCACAATACAATTCCCTCATAAAAGAGGGTTGCCTTCTAGGGAAAAAAAACCTAACATAATCTCTACCATCAAATTCGTGACTTAATGATGAATGGTCAATATTGACTATGAAATTACAATACACATTTACAAGGCAATTTTTCCTTTAGGGGCTTCTCCCTTGAACCCCCGCTGGGGGCCCACTTTCCCCCAGACCCCCCACCTGGGGGGATGATCTCCCCATACCCCGCAGAGGGGGAAAGCCCCCCCTACAACCCCTCTATGTGGAGGGGTGTACAGTCTTCTAGGGTGTACAATCTTCATGGGGTATAAACAAGTATGAAAAGAAAGACCTTTGAATTAAGAAGATAATCAGGCTCCACAACCAACATTGTTCATGTTATTTTGTCTTTGTTCTTCATTGGTTACTTAGTGAATTTAGTTACATATTAGCATTATCCTTCAGATTGCAACATAAACCAAGTAATTGAGACATTCATAACTAGTGTTCCATGATCACACATAAACCAAATCTATTCTAACTTTCATCAAGAAAGTATTTCCATGATCAATCACATAAAAGACAATAAACACAATAGTTAACATGGTTCACCCAACTTTGGGCTACACCCACAATGGCTGGCTTATTTATTATGCTTTTGATAATTTTCTCAGGCTTGCGCACTGTGCTTACAAAGATACATCATGTTATCTTTTCCTTCACCTAGCCTAGCCTCTATGCAGTGAACGCCTCTCTCTCTACAACATTTCTCTAACATTCATAGACTCAATAGTAACTTTGCATAACATTCTATCACTCTCTTCTTGAAAAGAGTCAACGAAAACGAGAGAAGAATCCCTATATTCCCAACCCATTACATATTTATACATGAATTCTAGGGCTTAAAACCCTACATTTCTCATCCCAAAACCCTATTACAATTCATGGCAACTCAAGTTAACTTGTTGTTCGGGTTGGTTTACCTGCTTTTTCACCTACATGCTGCTTTTTCCTTCTCAACAACTGGTCTTCCTGCTTTTATGCGGCTTTCTATTTTTACTATGCCAAACTGTTATCCTTCCTTTCCACCCGATTTCTTCTCTACTTTATAACCTACTTTATTCCTCTGCTTTATTCCTCTTACTGTGCACTGTACTCCTGAATGTGCCTCAACTACGTACTCTGGATACTTTCTTGTCTTCCTCTTATTCAATGCACATCTTCCATACTTGGGATTTTCATGAATATTATTTCCACAATTCCTGTCCAACATTCCCCCAACACTCACCTATGACTCGTCCTGAGCCACTCATGCCTGTTACATGCTCCTCCATGCTTGGATGCAATTTTGGGAGGATTCCTTAGTTGTTGCAACTTCATTTTTTATTGTTTCCTCAGTTTCCACAATTTCTTCTACACCCTACGCAGTCAGGGTCATAATATTTTATTCTATTTCATGTGCTACTTATTTCACCTTGCCCTACATATTTTCCAGTTCTCCTATCACCTGCAATGCTTCTTCTTGCAACAATCCTAAGCATTGTTGAAGAATATTTTGTTGATCTCACATCCTTTCAACTTCCACATATGATTGCCTCTGTGCCAAAATGGTCATCATTCATTCAGCCGGTGGAAGGTTGTTTATGATTTTTGAATCTTTCTACACCTTTTCATGTGCATCCCTTAAATTTTCTTCCATGGCCTTCATTTATGGATCTTATACTAGGTCTGTCCATATTTTTTCACTTTCCTCGCAAAGTTTTGTGCATTATTCCTCTACTTTCTTGATGTTGGTTATGGCTATCAATGTTTTTCTCTCTCTGCCTGCTCTTTCCTCCGGTGGTGTTCCTGGTAAACTGCGCAAATGTAGGTCCTCAATCCTTGTGCAAAATCCCTTGTTGGCTTCACTAATTTTCAATACCTGCCCTTCCATAGTAGCCTCTACTACTATAGGTACTTCTAGAATGTCCTTATACAACTTTTAGATGGCTGCCTGTGTCTTTTGCTCCATTATCTGGGCTTCATACTTTTCCTTTAGAGATTTACTTGCCCTATCCTTGTCCTTATTCTTTTCCTTCAACGCTCCTTCCACTTTTCCTTTAACTTCACTCCTTTGTTGTAGCACAGTCACATACTATTGCTACAATTGAGCCCTTTCATCCATTACTTTGGTCATTTATCGGTTAGCTTCATCTACATGGAGCTTATTCTCATGAAAAATGCCTATTTGCAATCTTTGTAATATGTGTATAGGCATATGTAACACCAGTATGTTCAATTGGATCAGTTTCTTCATCTGTTCTTGTAGTTTGGGAATTGGGAACTTAACTGTGTCTATCTCGATTTGTAATGTTCTACACCCAACTGCTGCTAGCTCAGTCATAGGTATATTGGGAGTATGTTCTTCCTCTACCAGAATTGTGCTTGATTGTCCACCAAATTTGTTCTCTAGTGTTATTCTGGCTACTTCCAAGAATTGTTGCACTTGTGTTAAATGGGCCTAGACTTGTTGGTGCATTTATTCTTGTCTTTTGGTTACTTCCTTGATGGCCTCCTCTGTGGCATCCCTTACTTGGTAGCTGATTCAGTCCATGTCATCATTGGTCATACTATAGACGGGGGGTACCTTGTGCACTTTTTTCTTCTTGCATGCACCTCTTGTTGGCTCCTCCCCCTTGTCTTTTCATTTCACTCATGTTGTGGGGAATGTTTTTTGTGTCACTTCTATTGATAGGCCAAGCGTATTTCATGTGTAATTTTTCTAGTCATTCCCTTGCCCCTTGTCCAGTTCTTATTCATCTCTTTCCTTTTATTCTTCCTCTTTCGGGTGGCCTATTTGTTTTGTTGGGGTTTTCCACCCATATTCTCAATCATTAGCAATCAGGCATACATCCTCTGATGTTAACTTGTATTTGGTAGGAAGCCACTAATGTGCAATGTCCATTTTTTCTTGAATATACATATGGTGCATCCCTACTTTGAATCATGCAATATCCCGGTAGGTTTCTAGTATCTCAATTGTGATGCGTGGTGTATGTTCTATGATATACCTGATTGGTTCAAAGTATACATAAAATGTAACATTGTTGTCGGATTGTCTTCTTTTGTTTGGCGTATGCCATAATTTGGCATACTGCGTGTCCACATTACCTCTACCAATTTTTCTCATGTGTTGGTAATAACCTGATTCCTTCCATCCTACCAGATCAATCAAAATAAGAATCTAGGTATAATGAAACTCTATGCCTTTCTCCCGAGCCTCTATGTAGTCTGTCAAAAATTGATTCACCAAAAATGTGGCCCAATTCATTTGGACTCCCTCTGAACATTTTTTTGAGGCCGCGATTGAATATTTTCCAGGTCATATCAAGCTGTCAACTGGGTCTGTCTTTGAACTCAGGTTGGCTCTAAGTTTAAACTGTCTTGTGAAGTTTTGTTGTTGTTTTAGGTCAACCAATAGTTCAGGAACTTCTTGTTGATTTGTTATGGTTACATTTGCAATTTAAGTGCTCTATCATGTAGTTTTAGTCACCAAGGTTTAACACATGCATACCAAAATAAATGTAACACACATACAGATATTTACAACTGAAAATAAGCAGATCTAAAAGACTTACACACATAAATTTGTACACAGGTATTTTTGGTCAACATGACCCTGGATAAAAACCCCCTGGGGAAAACCAGTTTGGAATATATGTCTACATATGAGGAGAATAGATGGTGGAATACAACAAGTACAAAATATAGATGAACTTGATACAATAGCATCTTTATCCAAGTTGAAACACAAGTCTAAATGAACCAGGTGCACCCCTCATAAATGCTCCCAAATCCATTGAATCTGCTGCAGATGCAAATTGTGAGCTCTGAATGGAAAACCCCTCCACAGTACTCTGATACTAGTGTTTGGACTCCCTCTAAACTGATACCATTTCAATCTAATAGGTGTAAGTCCTCCCCACTACTGATGTGCCCTCCTCAACACTGGAAGATCCTCAATAAATAAACAAGGCCCAATGCTTGATGGCTCTCTCCATGAAATCATGCACCCAAGCTAGCCTCACCTCATGCAACAAACCTTATCTCTAAGCTCTCTCTCAATCTATCCAAGTGAGAAAATGAGTGATTGAGCTCTCCTTTTCCCTTTGCGCCCCTCTTGAACCTACATAAGGATACCTAAGATATGGATGCCTGAGATCATCCCATTTCCCATCTAATCAAAGGTTGAGATCTCTCCAAAAGAATCTCACTCAAAAACCCACTTTGGGTTAAGTTACCTAAGTTCACTTTATGTCTATAATTCACCCACAAAGTGAATTAATAGCCATTTTAGGCATAAATGACAAAATTTCACTTTTGACTTAAATCTCTTAAGTCAAAGTGAAATTAGACATAAAGTATAAGGCACAAAGTACATAGTACTTCCCACATGTGTTTAGGAGAGTAAAAACACATGGGGAACACCTCCCAAGGTACATAATATCAACACTCCCTCTTACCGAGGAAGGTGTTTCTCACCAAGCCCATCTTGTCTCTGAAGTAGACATGTTTTCCCCTTGGTAGGGACTTGGTGAGTATATCTGCAACCTGGTCATCAGTTGATATAAACTACAATTGAATTGTGCCTCTATGAACCCAATCACAAATGAAGTGGTACCTGATATCAATGTTGTTCGACCGGTCATGAAACACTAGATTCTTAGAGAGTTTAATGTAACTCTGATTATCATAGTGTATGATGATCGGTGGCATCTCCTGACCAAACAATCCAACCAACATCTTACGATGACAAATGGCCTTGCAACTGCCCTGACTGGCCACCATGTAATCTGCCTCAACTGAACTCAAAGAAACTAACTTTTGCTTTCGGCTGAACCAGGAAACAAGTCCTGACCCCAAACCAAAGAAACACCTTGAGGTGATTTTTCTGTTAGTAGCACATCCTACCCAATCTGAGTCTATGTAGCCAACCAAACTGAATCCATCACCTCTGATATAGTCTAGGCCATAATCAATTGTCCCAAAAATGTACCTCAAAACAAGTTTTTCCCCTGTCATATGAATGCTCCTCGGCTCTACCATATGCTAGCTGAGAGTGTTCACGACAAAACAAATATCTGGTCTGGTGTTAACTAGAAGTTATCACCTTAACAATTTTTATATCGGGATCTAAAAATGTCTGAGGTTCATCGAGACGCTATACCATAGTAGAGGTGTGATAGTTTAGGGTGCTCGGCTATATCCCATGACATATGAATGAATATAGCGGAGGAGAGAAGGGAGTAGCTCGACGGACTGTCAATCTTGAAGAATCTCAAATCCACGTTCAAGGGCCACATCAAACCAAAAAATAGAACGAAACTTAACATCGCAAAGGAAGACCGAGGGAAACCACTCTGGTTTTGATGGGGAACGCGTGGTTCTCTTACACATGCATCGGGGGAGACAATGGATTACCCGAAACCTCTTTTCTTATGGCCTCGATGTCACATGGTTCAAAATGTCACATCAATAACTCACGGGAAGAATGGCGGTTGGTTAGATCACCTCACACCATCGGTCCAGGTACTTTCCCAAATGACATACCAAAAGGACACCATCGCATAACTAATTCGAGGCTCATCATTCGAAGTGGATTGATGAAGCATGGCACACCAACGTACTGTGACAATAATTTATGATCAAAGTACAAAAACCATCAAATCTCAGATATGAAATCATTTTATCCTATTCTGGGAAATTGCCATCTTTTGCATAAGAAAACAAGCTTGGCCTGTGTTCTTGAAATTCTGTAAATTCAAAGGGTGGCCAAATCAAGGTCTCTACAAAGTCCGAAAGGTATGGATAGTACCCATCAAACAATGTTTGGCGTGACTGGGTTCTCAACTAATGTACCAAGCAGATTAATAAGTAAGAATGAAATATGGGTCTTACAGATACCAGCGACTAAATTTCATACCGAACCTAAAACTAAGACAGAGTTGGGAGTCAAATTAAACCCCGTTATGAGGGATCTCATCATAAATGAACATGTGGAAAACACCTGCCACCCAACCGTAAATAAGAAGAGGAGAAAATGGCGAAGGACAGAGGCCAAAATTGAGATGATAGAAAGCGTCGGGGAAATATTTATTGGTGGAGTACCCTGGAGGAGGAAATCGCCAAGATGAGGTGAATCCTCAGGTAAAATTTTGGTGTATTTCATAAATTTTTGGACAGATGTTGGATTAAGAAAAGGGAGTCCTGATATGACAGACCGTTTACTAACGATCCCTTTAAATAATACAATTGTTCTTCCTTTTTGTAACTTGTATCTGTTTTTAGAATTATGAAGAAGTCAGAATGTTTTAAATTCCACACGAAATCCCTCTATATATGCTTGGCCTCATGAGTATAGAAGAAGGAGAGAAAGGAGGAGTCTGCCCTTTGTGCAGGAAAACTTTGTAAATCTCTAGGGCTAGAATGAATACATGGATGCAAAGGCAGATTTTGGACTTTTTATGAAAAGATTCTAATTGGTGGTGTTATGAGTCTCGTTTTCTATCATAGTGTGTGATTCTTGTTATTCTGTATTTCATTTTTCTTTCTTCTGTCTAAATTGAGAAATTAAAAGTCTAGAATTCATTATTCAATGCTCTCGGCTTGGCAATTTAGACTATGTTTGTCTCTTCTAAACCATTTCAGAATTCATTACTATAATGCTTTGATAATAGTTCTGTGTTTCTTTTCTTCTGATACCATCTAAATTTTCAATCATAAACTTAGAAGTCACTTCCTCATTTATCCTTTTCCTCTTAATTGTTTTCATGATTTGGCAATGCATCCTACATTCTTGACCCCATAGCCCAAAGGTCATCTTCAACTCTTCAACAATTTTATTAAAAACCTCAAATAGACCAAATCTAGCCACCAATTACCATAGATATATCAAGTTACACGAGAGAGCCCTATATGAGTTGAGCAAGCTAGTGCCTCAGATATAAAGCTGGTTGAAACAGTTACCTCTGTCATTTGTCTATTTATCCAGACATAATTTATAGAGTGCTAACACTAGATACATGAGTGAACTGATCAACTACCTGTAAACCGTGGCATCTACCAACTGGCTATCTTAAGCACTAAGCTTCTTCCAGTTGGTAATCATGGGTGTAGACATGGGTCTACAGTCCTCCATCTGAAATTTGCTCAAAATATTTGTTGTATACTTCCCCTGCCTAATAAATATGTGACCCTCCTCCTTCCATACCTCCATACCCAGAAAGTAGTGCATCAATCCAATATAACTCATCTCAAACTCTGATGCAAGTCCCAACTTTCACTCAGCTATGAGATCCTCGGCTCTAGTGATAAACAAGTCATCCACATATAAAATGAGAATGAGAGTGTCCTCACCTCTAATGATGTAGTAGAGGTTAGGATCAATATCACTCTTTTCGAATCCCATCTGAAGAAAGTATGTGTCTATGCGTGAATACCAAGATGAGGGAGCTTGCTTTAGACCATAAAGTGTCTTTCTCAAAAGAAACACGTGATTCTCCCTATCACTCAACTCAAACCCCTGTGGCTACTCATTGTACACCTCCTCATCAATAAATCCATTCAGAAATGCAGTCTTCACATCCATCTGTTGAATGCTCCAACCCATATCTACTGCTATGGCAATGATACTCCTGATGGAGGTGTATCTCTCAACTAGTGTGAATGTATCATCATAATCGACTCTCTCAATTTGAGAGAAGCCTTGCACCACAAAATGGGCTTTATGTTTCTCTATGATGTCATCTGCAGTATAGTTGGTTTTGTAAAACCACCTACAAGTCACAACTGACTTCCCCATTGGCCTCAGAACCACCTCCCAAACATCATTGCGCACAATGGATTCATACTCCTCTACCATGGCCTCTCTCCAAACCTGATGGTCCACTTCTTGCACAAATGTCTGTGGCTTAGTATCTCTAATACTCATCACTAGTTCCAAATATTCTCTAAATCTGACTGGAGGTCTACTCTCTCTGATCTGGCTCTTGGGCTCCCCTACATTCTCTATGGCCTCCTTCAGGGTCTCCTGAAACCATCTAGGTTTCCTCTTCCCTGAAGTGGTCAATGGAAAATTAAGGTCTCTCTTCCCAAGTGTGACTTCTTCAAGACTCATCTCAACACTTTGAGAAACTGAAGTCTGTGCCCCCTCTGACTGAACATGCTCTGACTATGACCTTGAAGCTATGTATGGTGACCCTGTCACCCCTGATATTGGTGTGCCTGAAACCTGAGGCTGTGATCCCTCTAAGACATCAATTGGTGCCTCTACATAATCCTCAACTCTAACTCTCGACTTAAGAGATCTTTGAAAATCCCTATCCTCCTCAAATATGACATCTCTGCTCATCACCACTCTCCTATGTGGCGAAATGTAGATGAGATAGGCTTTGGAAACCTCTGAGTATCCAACTATAATCCCCTGCTGGACTGTGGAGTCTAACTTTGTCCTCCTCTCCTAGGGGACATGAGAAAATGTCAAGAACCCAAATATCCTGATGTGATCAACATCAGGCTTCCTACTAGTGAAGGCCTCCCTAGGAATCATCATCCCCAATATCCTATGGGGGCTCCTGTTATGCAGGTAAACTACAGTAGCACTCACCTCTGCCCATAAGTACAGAGGCAAACTGTGACATATCCACTATACAAAAATTCAAATTTTCGTAAGAGAGAGTATGCAAGAGAAGGTTCCGAGACCTTGTTATAGGTCGTGCTCAGGAACACCTTGCAAAACAGGCATTTGCCATTTAATACAAGGACAACAATTTTTCCTGCATATTTTCTGTGTTGAATGAATGTCTGTGCGTATGCGAAGACTCTGCAAGGAGTGCAGAAGTCACGAAACTCTTTGAAGGGTTTGGGGTTCCCTGAAGCTCAGGAGAAGCAGTGTTCATATACGCGTAGACGAGATCTAGTGTTATAGAATTCATAGAGGAAAGAAGGCAAAGGTCGAGGCCTTTGAACATTTGGAATTCTTCCAAGTGTTGGGAGAAAAGTTCCAAAGTTCAAAAGGAGCAACAACTGTTGTCGGATCAGCTGAGAAGATCTGGACTGTGGATTCGTGTCTAGGAGCTCGAGGTTTAAACCCTCATAAGCAAAGAGAAAGTCCTGAAGGAGAATCGTATCAGGAATTCAGTGTTCGGGAGTTCGGAGTCCGGAGGATGAGAGTTCAGGCCCTCAACATCAGAAATCGTGAAAGGGCAAATTAGATCTGAGCCGTTCATCTGTGGGAGGACGCGTGTCATAGAATCATCTGTTTCAGAGATTCGGGCACTGGGACTCACAGAGGTGAACACCTTGACTTCATGAGTAGTGAAGTCCCGAAGAAATCTGAGCCATTCGTTGAAAAGAGGACATGTGTCACGAGATCACCCATAACGGGGATTCGAACATCAGAGGTCAGAGAAGGAAGTCCTTCAACTTTGCTATTGGTGAAGTTGCGAAGAGATCGGGACCATCCCCTTGAGGAGGAAAGGTGGCAGCAATCGTGGGGTCGGCTAAGTGACAAAGAAGTCTGAGTGTAGGCTTTGTGAACTCAGAGGTTCGCAAGGTGAGAGCCCAAGGATTGGATGCACCAAGTCGTGAGTGGCGAAGTCACGACGAGCAAGGACATACGTAAGATCCAGGTCACAGAGGACCATTGAATTAGAGCCTCATCACGCGTATTGCGCATTCAGAGGTTTAGAGGTTGAGAGAACATCTTCTCAACTACAAAAGTCATGAAGTGCCGAGAGTCGAGGCACGAGTGTGGACACATGGCAGAACCATAAGGTGGGGCCCGCGTGGTTGACAGGTGGATGCGTGTCGCCTGGAGAAAGGTGCTATCACTCCATTGACTTCTCACGTCTCAGGGATTTGTGGAGTAAGGGAATGAGAACTCGACCCTTCAACTTACGAAGTCACGAGTAGCGAGCTTGAAAGAAGGAAAGTTAATGTCACTTCTCAGGGGTTCGTGAAGGGAAGGTGCCAAGGTTGGACATTGAAACTTGCGAGAGTGCGATTAGCGAGAGGTGCTAGTGTTAAGCCTAGCCGGTGGTCATGCAAGGAAGGTACTGACAGAGAGGGAGCTATACCCATTTTGTGATCTCGGGTATCACGGAATTGGAAAGGAGGAGTCGAGAGTTTTGACTCACGAACTCATGAGATTGTGAGTTGCGACAAGCGCCTCTGGAATTGGGCCTTGGTGATAGTGCTGTGATCGCTCGGAGGAGGTGGAGATCATGCCTAGTGCTATTCACACAGGGGAGATTCCCAAAAGGTAAGGAAGTGGTCTCAAAATGGTGCCTTCATGAGGAAATCTATCCAAGGGATCAGGTAGGACAAACATCGAAACAAATCTCCCAAGAGCAGACCAGAAAGTCTGTATTAGTTCATCATATATATATATATATATATATAAGCATAAGCCATACGTGGTCCTTCCAATAAAACATGTAGCCATCATTTCTGATCAAAACACCCTACAGATAGTCTTACACTGAAACCATTCATAATTTCATAGACTATGAACATACAAGTCAACATATAAATTTCAAGATACAAGGTATAACACTTATCATAAAAACACCAGGTGATGCAATTGCTGAGAGGGGTGCTCATTTCCACCCAACCGTAGGCTCAGTGACTCCCAATGGATTTACCACTAGCCACCCCCGAGCTGAGACCACGATGTTGTGAGATTACGTCTTTGTTTTCCAGTGAACGAGAATGAAGGTTCGTCTCCTCTTCTCTGCTATCACTCACTCTTCCTCTTTCCCTCGCGTCTGCCCCCAATCGCACACTCCTCCTACCTCTTTCTCCTTTAAGCGAGGTTGTGTGTGGCACGATTTTCCTCATGGTGATCAGGTCTAAGGGCTCTATGGATGGGCAGTTCACCCCCATCCCTCATTACTCATGAGGAGCCATTTACCTACCAATCTTGGCAATTCATTTAATTTAGGGCTAGTGAGTCGCTCTTGGTTCTCCCGGCCATTGAAGTCCAAATACGGTATTAGTTTCGGTGGAAGTTAATGCCACCATTCCATGTGCCTTCCACCACCTTTCTTCAGCCATCATGGTCTCTTTTTCAGTACACCCCCCCCTCTCAGCAGTCCTGCAATATATACATTCATAATATTATTTATGTTCATTGACCTTTTTCACAAGGTCCATTCACATCACACATTCACATTTCTGAGTTTTCCACAATACTTGGCCAATATAGTTATTTTTACAGATTGGGGGAAACAGGGGTGTTACAATTCCCTCCCCCTTAAAGGAACATCATCCTCGATGTTCTATCTATCAATTTGACATGCATGTAAAGATGTAAACAAAATCGGATATGCCCATTTCATGGAATCCTCCATTTCCAACATAGCCTCATCTGGGCCAAAATGCTTCCACTGCACCTTGACTTGTGCAATGGTTCAGTTCTGGAGTGGGTTTTCCTTTATTTCCAGTATGCATTGAGGTTTTGGTAGAAATTCTCCCTCCGGTTCCACCTGGATCATAGACCAGTCAATTATATGGTTAGCATCATGTACATATTTCTTTAATAATGAAACATGGAAAACATTATGTGCTTTTACTGTGGGAGGAAGTGCTAGCCTATAGGCTAYAGGTCCCACTCTGTCTAGAACCTCAAAGGGTCCACAATACCGAGGTGCCAACTTGGCATAAGCTCCCATTTTCAGGGAACTTTTCCTAGGCCTAACTCTGAGATATACATGATGTCCCACTTTGAACTCTCTTGGAGTTCTCTTTTGGTCGGCATAACTTTTCTGTCGGTTCTGAGCGACCTTCAGGTTTTGTTTTATCTGAGTCACTTGCTATTCCATTTCTTTCAACATGTCAGGTCCAAAAGAGATCATGTTTATGAGATTACCCCAACTGACAGGAGTGTTGCACGGTCTACCATAGAGGACTTCAAAGGGACTCCTCTTTAAGGATGTTTGGTAGCCGTTGTTGTAAGTTAATTCTACTAGTGGCAGGTAGTCTTCCCACTTCTTGGGTTGATGCATTACATGCATTCTTAACATGTCTTTAAGTATTTGGTTCAATCTTTCTATCTGTCCGTTAGTTTGAGGGTGATAGGCGGTGCTAAACAACAACTTGGTCTCTAAACCCGCCATCAGTGATTTCCAAAAGTTGGAAGTGAACTTCGTGTCTCTGTCAGACATGATCTCCTTTGGCATGCCATGTAGTCTGAATATCTCCTTCATGAATACCTGGGCGATATCTAATGCCTTTCAAGTCGATTTGATGGGGATGAAATGAGCAGACTTTCTCAATTTATCCACCACTACCATGATGGCATAATTATGTTTGGTTGAGGTTGATAATCCGGTGATGAAATCCATGGAGATGGTTTCCCACTTCCATTCTGGGATTGCTAGAGGTTGCAATAACCCTGCTGGGTGTCGGTGTTTTGCTTTAACCTGTTGGCACTCTATGCATTTGGCCAAATACTCAGCTATGTCTTTCTTCATTCCAGGCCAATAGAATTGTTTCCTGGTGGCCGTGATCACTTTCTGGTATCCTGGATGACTAGAATAGGGTCTTTTATGTAGTTCATCTAGTATGAACCTCTTCAAGTCGTCACAATCTAGAATATAAAATCTGCTCCTGTAAGTGAGCAGACCTCCTTTAGTCATTTGGTAGCCTTCATATTTTACTCTGACGGGTTATTGTTGTAGGTACATGGTCACGGTCTGGACGAAGGGATCTATTTCTTGTGCATTTCTAACTCTTTCTTTGACATCCATCTTGCAGGTGCTCACCGCTGCTAGGTGAATTGTTTTCATACTTCTGCCAAGGGCATCCGCCACCCTATTTTCTTTTCCTTTAATATGTTTGATTTCAAAATCAAACTCACTAAGGAGGGCCATCCACCTCACTTGTCTAGCATTGAGCTTTGGTTGATCAAACAGATATCGCAATCCACAGTGATTTGTCATAAGTACAAATTTTCTTCCTATGAGGTAATGCCTCCATATTTTCAAAGCATGCACTATGGTAGCCAGCTCTAGATCATGGGTCACATAGTTGACTTCATGCTCATTCAATTTTCGGGATTCATAGGAGACCACACTTCCTCCCTGCATAAGGACTCCTCCGAGCCCTTCCTTATAGGCATCTGTGCACACGAGGAAGTCAGATTCGGGGTTGGCGATCTTCAACACAAGTGCATGGGTCAGTAAATGTTTCAGGGTTTGAAATATTTCTTCACATTTCTATGTCCACATGAATTTTGTCCCCTTCTTCTGGAGGGCGGTGATTGGACAACCAATCTTAGAGAACCCTTTTATAAATCTCCTATAGTATCCTTCTAATCCCATAAAGGATCTAATATCAGAAACATCCTTTGGGGTAGGCCATTCCATGATAGACCTAATTTTTTCAAGGTCTACTGCTACTCCTTCCTCGGATAGAACATGGCCTAAGTAATGTATTTTCTTCTGGAAGAAGTCACATTTACTGAATTTGGCATAGAGCTGATGTTCTCTTAGCACTTGTAGCACAAGTCCAAGATGCTCTTCATGCTCTTTTTTGTTCTTGGAGTAAATTAATATATCGTCAATAAAAATATGCACAAATTTGTCTAGGAATTTGTTGAGTACATTGTTCATCAAGAACATAAAAGTGGCAGGGGCATTGGTCAACCCAAATGGCACTACCAAAAACTCATAGTGACCATACCTCATCTGGAAGGCGGTTTTATGGATGTCTTCACCTTTGATTCGGACTTGATGGTATCCTGACCTCAAGTCAATCTTTGAGAAAATAAACGCACCCCCCAATTGGTCGAACAGGTTATCAATCTTGGGCAAGGGGTACTTGTTCTTGATGGTTACCTTATTGAGTTGTCTATAATCTATACACAATCTAAGGGTACCATCCTTCTTTTTCACAAACAGGACTGGTGCTCCCCATGGAGACATGTTGGGTTGAATATAAACTTTATCCATCATTTCTTTTAATTGCAATTTGAGTTCAACTAACTTGGGTGTGCTCATCTAGTAGGGTGTCCTAGACACTGACACCACTCTTGATGCAAGTTCTATCGAGAAGTATATGTCCCTTCTCGGAGGTAGACCCAGTACCTCTTCTGGAAATACATCTCTATATTCTCTCAAGATAGGGTGATCATCAGGGCTTGGTTTGTCACCTTCGATTGTTTTCAACACCTATATTTCATATAGGGAACATCCCTTTCGACAATACTTTCTCATTTGCAGAGCTAATATTTGTCTTACTGAGACAGGTTTTCAGATCCCTTGAAGGGTTATCTTTTTCCCTTCTTTACTTACACATTCTAAGGTTTTATGGTAACAGTCCAATCTGGCTTTATGGGTGGCTAGCCAGTCCATACCAATCAACAGATCATACGATCCCAGGGGTAACAAGTTAAGGGTTTCTTGGGTGGGGAATCTACCCAAAATCAATTGGCAGGCTGGTATAACCTCTGCTACCCTTCTTTTGGTGCCAGTGGCTAACTATACCAACCATGGCTTGGTAT